>CAUYRH010086292.1:0-17027 GCA_963574655.1 Perodicticus potto
TCTTCCTCCTTTTTCTTTTCTTTTCTTTTCCTTTTTTCTTTTTTTGAGACAGAGCTTCAAGCTATCACCCTGGGTAGAGTGCTGTGGCATCACAGCTCACAGCAACCTCCAACTCCTGGGCTTAAGAGATTCCCTTGCCTCCGCCTCCCAACTTGTCATTTTGGTTCCAGTTGTCATAGTTGTCTGGTAGGCCCGGGTTGGATTTGAACCCGCCAGCTCTGGTGTATGTGGCTGGGGCCTTAGCCACTTGAGGTACAGGTGCTGAGTCTCTTCCTCCTTTTTCCTGCTATTTTCAGCCTTGGCTACTCCCTTTTTTGCTGCACAGGCTTTCCTTTAGCTCAGTGTGCAGCAATATCTTTTTTGTACTTTTCCTCCAGCTTTGCACCCTTCTTTTCTTTCCTTCTTTTTTTCTTTTTTTTTTTTTTTGCAGTTTTGGGCCTGGCCGGGTTTGAACCCGCCACCTCCGGTACATGAGGCCGGCGCCCTACTCCTCTGAGCCACAGGCGCCGCCCTCTTTTTTTCTTTTTGAGACAGAGTCTCACTATGTCACCCTTGGTAGAGTGCTGCTATGTCACAGCTCACAGCAACCTCAAACTCTTGGGCTTAAGCGATTCTTTTGCCTCAGTCTCCCAAGTAGCCGGGACTATAGGCGCCTGCTACAAGGTCTGGTTATTTAGTTGTTGTTGTAGTTGTCGTTGTTTAGCAGGCCTAGGCTGGGTTCAAACCTGCCAGCCCCGGTGTACGTGTCTGGTGCCCTAACCACTGAGCTACAGGCACTGAGCTGCACATTTCTTTTCATCAGGCTGCTTGTCACCACAGCTCTGTTACTCCGTGTCTCTCCCAGTTTCTCTGCAACATCACCAATGGATGGGCCGGGGTGTTCTCCTTGATTTGGGGGTGATACTCACAACAGAACAACAAAAAGGCCAAAGGAGACCTCGTGGGTGCATTGGGATCCTTGAACTTCTTTTTTTGTTGCCCCTTTAGGAGGGATATAGGCTTTCATTTCTCTTTCATAACAGGCCTTGTCTGCGTGTGCCATATCTTCAGATTTCCTTTCTTTTTAGCATGGTCTTCTACCTCTCTGAGCACTTCTCAGAAAAGTCTGAGAAATTGACTGAAGCACCTGCTGCTTCTTGTGCTCCTCTTGACAAGTTTGCACTAAGAATGTATGTGGTGGTGGCGCCTGTGGCTCATCGAGTAGGGCGCCGGCCCTATATACCGAAGGTGGTGGGTTCAAACCCGGCCTTGGCCGAACTGCAAAACAGAAAAATAGCCGGGCGTTGTGGTGGGCACCTGTAGTCCCAGCTACTCGGGAGGTTCAGGCAAAAGAATCGCCTAAGCCCAGGAGTTGGAGGTTGCTGTGAGCTGTGTGACACCACGGCACTCTACCAAGGGCGATAAAATGAGACTGTCTCTACAAAAAAAAAAAAAGAATGTATGTGGTGACATTTTGCCTCTCAGCTTCTTAGGATTTCCTTTATCCATGTTTAGTTATTTTTGTTCAGTGAGGCAGAGTTGCCCAGGGCCTGTCCACTTTCACTTGCCCTGGTGCTGTCTCTATGGAGCTCAAGGTACTGCAACGGCTGTGTCGGTGGCACATTTCTTGACTGCTCTGCACAAGCCCTCTTCCTCACTTTGCACACGCAGGGCCCTCCCTCTCTCCCCCTCTGTCTCTCTTTCTTTCCAATAGGGGCATCTCACTCTTGTTCTCCAGGCTGGAGTGCAGCGACATCATCAGAGCTCACTACAACCTCAGACTCCTGAGCTCAAGCTATCCTCTCACCTCAGCCCTTCCCTCTATCATTCCCCCATGTAGCCGGGACTATAAGCCTGCACCACCACACCTAGCTAATTTTTTTTGTTTGTTTTACTTTTTGGACATATGGAGTCTTTGCTAATTTTCCCAGGTTAGTCTTGAACCCCTGGCCTCAAGTGATTCTCCTGCCTCAGCCTCCCAAGTGCTCCAATTATAGGCATGGGTCACCATGCCTAGCCAGGATTTATTTAATTTTTTGTCTTCATCTCCATTTCCGTCCCACTTGTACTCCTTCCTCCAGGCATCAACTCCTGCCAGTTTGGTGTACGTGCTCGTATCAGTCACAGATTACCTCAGAACTGGCAGCTTAAAATAATACACACACATTTGTCAACTCAATGTTTCTCAGGGTCATGAAGCTAGGGACAATGTAGATGGGTGGTCTGGTTCAGGGTATCTCAGAAAGCTGCAGTCAAATGGTCAGCTGGGGCTGCAGTCATCTGAAGGCTCACCTGGGGCTGGAGGGGCCATTTCTACGATGGTTCACTCAAGTGGCCCTTGGCTGTTGGAGTGTCCGCATGACATGACAGCTGGCTTTCTCCAGAGAGAGTGCTCAAGAGAGAGCGCCATGGAAGCTCATGTTTTTTATGAGCCAGCCTCAGAAGCAACAAACCATCACTTCTGTGGAATTCTATTGGTCACCCAGTCCACACCCTGTTCAATGTGGGAGGAGCCTGTCCCAGGATGTGAATACAGGCAGTCCCCAAGTTACAAACACTGAACTTATGTACAACGCACACTTACAAACGGAGGTTATAACAGGTAATAAGTAAATGTACCAAGTTACATACAAATTCAACTTAAGAACAAACATCTAGGGATCTATCTTGTCCACAACCCTGGGGATGGCCTGCGCCAGGCACCAGGGAAGAGCAGGATCGCGTCAGACGCTGGCTGCTATGGAGGCACAAGGCTAACAAACAGGCTGTTTTTCCTGAAAGCCCCCTCAAGACAGAGGAAAGCACGCAGAGGGGCCATCCCTGTATGCCCCCTTAGGGGCCTGCGGGTGAACGAGGCAGGAAAAAACAGCTTGCATCGAGACGCTTCACTTGAGAAGCTAGTACCCGGGCAGGCAGAGACCTTTGGACTCCAGATGGACACCTTAGATTAAGGACGTTAGAACAAGAAAGAACTTGCTCTTGGCCGGGTGCAGTGGCTCGCGCCTGTAATCCTAGCACTCTGGGAGGCCGAGGCAAGTAGATTGCTCGAGCTCAGGAATTGGAGACCAGCCTGAGCAAGAGACCCCGTCTCCATCAAAATAGAAAAACTAACTGGGCATTGTGGTGGGTGCCTGTACTCCCAGCTACTCAGAAGGCTGAGGCAGGAGGATCACTTGAACCCAGGAGTTTGAGGTTGCTGTGAGATAGGATGATTCCATGGCACTCTACACAAGGTGACAGAGTGAGACTCTGTCTCAAAAAAAGAAAGAGCTTGCTCTCCACTATGCCTGCCTCCCATGCAGTATCTGGCTGTTTTAGAACTTTTCACACCTTATGTTTCTTTTTACTCAACCGTTACCCTCTACTCTCTGTTCCTAGAGATAAAGGTCTTGCTATTACCTTGCTTGCATTTTTTGCCAGGGTATATTCATTTGGAGCATAATAGAGGAGCCAGTGGGCGCTGGGGGCAGGGGTGCTGCACAATCTCTACCTGCTGTCAGCAGCAGAGGCTGCGTATGCCGCTCTAAGCTCTCAGGCTCTTACGCACTAAGACTGTGTGTGAGAGTCCTTTAGTCCTTTTATTCCCCAGCACCATCTCCCTTGCAGACCACCGTTCCAAGCTGGGGACCATGAGAACCCCAACAGGTTGCTATGGTCCTGGAATATGTGTGCAGTCTTAAAAACTGGCAGGGTTGCTTGGGCCCTTTGGGGTTTTGTGCTACAGGCTTCATTCTGTTTTTTTCCTTTTTTCACCATGTAAACTCCACAGTGCGTTCATTGAATCAGCTGCTTCTCTGATGAAATTCCATAGTGAACACCCCCAACATCCCACATATTCATCCCCCAGGGATGTTCACATGTCCCCTGTGCTATAGACAATCCTGCAGAAAGCGTCTCTAACACATGTTTCCTTAAGGACACATAGGAAGGTTTCTCTGCTTTTACCCGGGAGTCAGACAGCTGAGTGACCAGGCACATGCACCCATGATCTTACTAAAACTCCCAGTCTGGTTTCTGGCAGGGAAATGCAAGGTGACAGCCCCAGCACGAACACATACACGGGAGCTCCTGTTTGCTCACCTCCTCATCAACACTTGTTATCCAACTTAATCATTTCTACCCATCTAATGGAAATAAAGTGGTATCTTGCTTTAAATTTGCACTTCTCAGCCTTCTAGGGAGATTAAACATCTCATCATATATGGGTAGCCATAAAGCTCGTGTGCAATTAAAGTAGTTGTCGATCTTAAATCACACACAAACTTTACGGCCATCCTATATGTACCAAGCATTTGAATTTATATTTCCATGGCTTTTCTGTTCATAACTATTTTTACGTGGGGTTTTAGGTCTTTTTCTTGTTGGTTGATAGGAGTTTCTAGAGGCAGACTAACTGTGCCACTAATGAAGCTTAAACCTCAGGTGTCTTGACCTTCCTGGGGTAGGAACAGACCAATAGGACAGGGAAGAGGGTTGGAAACAAGTCTATTTACATATGAGAACGTGATACAGAAAAGTGGTCTGTAACCCTAGCATTCTGGGAGGCAAAGCAGGGGGATCTCTTGAGGTCAGAAGTTGGAGACCAGCCTGAGCAAAATGAGACTCCTGTCTCTACTAAAAATATAGAAAAATTAGCCAGGTGTTGTGGCAGACATCTGTACTCCCAGCTACTTGGGAGGCTAAGGCAGGAGGATCACTTGAGGCCAGGAGTTTGAGGCTGTAGTGTGCTATGATTATCCCTATGAATTGCCACTGCATTCTATCCTTGGTAATAGAGAGCACGTTTCTAAGAAACAAATAATAATACCAATATTCTAAGTATTATTGTATACTGGGTATATAATCTAGATAAGCTTTAGACAATGCAAATGTTTTTTCCTATTCTGTCTGTTAATATTATCCATAGTATTCTTTGTTGAACAGAAACCTTTAACTTTGAAGTTAGCCAATTAAACAATCTGTTACCTTAATAGTTTGTATTTTGGAGTTTTTATTTAAGAATTCCCACTTCTGACTCGGCGCCTGTGGCTCAACAGGCTAAGGCGCCAGCCACGTACACCTGAACTGGTGGGTTCAAATCCAGCCTGGACCCGCCAAACAACAATGACGGCTGCAACCAAAAGGAAATGGCCAGGCGGTGTGGTGGGCTCCTGTGGTCCCAGCTACTTGGAAGGCGGAGGCAGGAGACTTGCTTGGGCTCAGGAATTGGAGGTTGCTGTGAGCTGTGATGCCACAGCACTCTATCCAGGGTGCTGGCTTGAGGCTCTGTCTCAAAAAAAAAAAAAAAAAAAAAGAATTCCCACTTCAAAATCACAAATCCATGGGCGGCGCCCATTGCTCAGTGGGTAGGGTGCCGGCCACATACACCCGGGCAGGCAGGTTCGAACCCAGCCCCGGGCGGCTAAACAACAATGACAACAACAACAACAAAATCAAAAATACATGCTCCTGCATTTTCTTCTATCAATTCTATCATTTTATTTTTCACGGTTAGGTCTTTAATCAACCCGAATTCACTTTTCTATGTAGTATAAGGTAAGTGTCCTTGTGCATCTGTAGATTAATTCTAGATATTATATAATTTTTATGTTAAAATGAATACCCTTTTAAAAAGTATTATATTTCCTGGCGGTACCTGTGGCTCAGTGGGCAGGGTGCCAGCCCCATATAACAAGGGTGGCGGGTTCAAATCCAGCCCCAGCCAAACTGCAACAAAAAAATAGCTGGGTGTTGTGGCGGGCACCTGTAGTCCCAGATACTTGGGAGGCTGAGGTAAGGGAATTGCCTAAACCCAGGAGTTGGAGGTTGCTGTGAGCTATTTGAAGCCATGGCACTCCACCGAGGGTGATAAAGTGACAAAAAAAAAAAAAAAAGAGTATTATATTTTCTATTTGGCATCTAGTAGGAGACATTTGCTGGACTCTTCCCTTGTATCCCATGCTTGCCTGACTAGACTTTGGAAAGTAGGGGTCACAGTGGCCACCCCCAGAATGGGTCAGTCCTTCCAACAGAGGCAGGGACAGGGACAACCTGGTAAGGAAACAGCTGCTTTATAAAATTGAACACAGGTCGGGCATGGTGGCTTACACCTGTAATCCTAGCACTGTGGGAAGCTGAGGTGGGAGGATTCCTTGAGCTCAGGAGTTCAAGACCAGCCTAGACAAGAGCAAGACCCTATCTCTACTAAAAATAGAAAAAATCAGTTGGTGTGATGACAGGTGCCTGTGGTGCCAGCTCCTTGGAAGACTGAGACACAAGATGACTAAAGCCAAGAGTCTGAGGTTGCAGTGTGCTATGATGATGCCACTGCACATTAGCTGGATCAATAGAGTGAGAATCTGTCTCCAAAAAAAAAAAAAAAAAGAATAAAGAATAAAATCTTAAACACAAAACTCCTTAAGGCTGAGCAGAGACTGGCTCCTGAAAGAATACCTTTTTGGGAAGAGGAGAAGGGGAGAAGAGCACTGATGGGGGGGTCAAGTGCAGAGATGAACTGGAGCCCCCAGACCTGGCTCAGGAGAGCCTGTTATACCCTCTTCTCAGCTTAGCACCAGTGACATCAATCTGACAGCTTCCCCTTGGCCACCGGGGACTATTTCAGCACGGAAATCAGCAAATGCTACAAATCAGGGCTCCCCCACTCCTGCGTCCCAGTGGACACCTTTCCATAAGTTTCCCTGCCTCTGCCTGGGACTCCAGCTGCTGCTTCAGGTTTAGCCCCAAGACTGGCCTTTTCCAAGAACAAGAAGAGATCAAGTGATGCAAACTCACGGATGCAGATTCCAGGCCTGAGTGTGGGCACAGAACAGAGCCCGGTGCTCCTCAGGTTGATCACCAACCTCCTACCTGTGCACCGCATCACTCTGTCTACCCCCAAAGCCTCACAATGACAGGGAACTCAGCGCCCCCTATAACCTGGCCCTGTGCCTGCAGCAGAGTAGGTCTCAATATATATTAATTGAATGAACTTAAAAATCCTCCTAGAGTTTATTTTTGCTGTGATACTAGATTGAATTATTTTTTCTGAAGTTAGCCAGTTATTCAAACACTAAAATACTGAAAAAATCCATCCTTTCCTTAATGATTTGAAATGCCACTTTCATCATACCCTGTAGACTTATGGACCCTCAGCATCACCTACCAGCTTGATTGGGGCAAGATGCCGTATGTACTAACTAGGGTGTCCACAACCACAGCCTGCTCGGGCCAGTGCTGGCTAAGTTTGCTGCTCTCCCCACCCCAGGCGCAGGTATGAGGGGTCCTTCCCAGATCCACAGGGGTCCAGGAGTGCCTTCTGCTCCTGTCATCCTGGGGCTGCTGCAGGTGACATCTGTGAGGGGAGGTGGTTGCCAGGCAACAGACAAGCAAAGACACAGTCTAGTCTGAAGGACCTGTCCGCTCCTGGAGGAGTGTCCTGCACGTCTCTGCACCTGTAGCATAGGGCCAAGGTGGGGATGACATGGGGACAGAGGAGCCTGGCCTCTGCAGGTCCTCAGAGCAGGGACCCCAGGCTGAGTCCCTGGTCTGCAGGGAGACTGTGGCCACCAGCCTTTCAGACAGGCAGAGTGAGCAGCTCTCAGCAATGCCACTGTGCAGCAGAGATGCTGAGTGCAACAGGGGGACCAGGGTGGACCCAAGACCAAAGACCCCACCTCTATTTTATTTTATTTTTGAGACAGAGTCTCACAATGTTGCCCTCAGTAGAGTGCCATGGCATCACAGCTCACAGCAACCTCAAACTCTTGGGCTTAAGCAATTATCTTGCCTCAGCCTCCCAAGTAGCTGGGACTACCGTGCCCGCCACAACACCTGGCTATTTTTTCGTTGCAGTTCGTCCCAGCTGGCCCAGGCTGGGTTCGAACCCGCCACCCTTGGTGTATGTGGCTGGTGCTGTAACCACCGTGCTACGAGGGCCCAGCTGACCCAACCTCTACCTGCTCCAACCTTCCTAGACTAGATCAGCCCTGGAGGCTTGGCACAAGCTGAGGAGGGGAGAGAAGCCACACAAAGCGGCTGGCAGTGGGCCTACTTCCCAGAGAGACTGGGCACTAGGAATAAGAGTGGCTTCTACTTGCTATTATTATTATTATTATTATTATTATTATTTATTTATTTATTTTTGAGACAGAGCCTCAATCTGTCACCCTGGATAGAGTGCTGTGATATCACAGCTCACAGCAACCTCCAATTCCTAGGCTCAAGCGAGTCTCCTGCCTCCGCCTCCCAAGTCGCTGGGACTACAGGCGCCCGCCACAACGCCTGGCCATTTTTTGGTTGCAGCTGTCATTGTTGTTTGGCAGGCCCGGGCTGGATTCGAACCCGCCAGCTCAGGTGTACATGGCTGGCGACTTAGCGTTGAGCCACAGGCGCCGAGCCTATTATTATTATTATTAACACAGAGTCTACTCTGTTGCCCACACTAGAGTGCTATGGCATCTGCCTAGCTCACAGCAACCTCAGACTCCTGGGTTCAAGGGATCCTCCTGCCTCAGCTGGTACTACAAAGCCTGGTTAATTTTTCTATTTTTAGCAGAGATGGGGGTCTCACTTAGCTCAGGCCTGTCTCCAACTCCTGAGCTTAAGCAATCCTCTCATCTTGGCTTCCCAGTAGGATTATAGGCACGAGCCACCTCACCTGGCCAAGATTTGCTTCTGTTCAGAAAAATGAAGGACTCTAGTGCATCCTACGCCTCTAGAGTCAAGAGACATTCACACCTAAGGAGTGTATGTGTGTGGTGTGTTTGTGTCCGGGTCAGCTTCTAGGCTTTCTATTTTATGCCTTGGATCAATCTATCTATTCAAACAACAGTATCAGACTATTTTAATTGCTGTAACTTTACAGTATGTTTTATTCTATCATGATTCTAAGTCACTGGGTGGTTTGTTATTGTTTGGCACAGCCTCTTCTCTCCAGAGGACTATAACTCACAAGGGCAGGGATGAGATCTGTCCATTTCCGTCAGAGTATCCCCAGTGCTGGGCCTGGGGTCTAGCACAATAGTTGTGCCAGGAGTTATTTTTGACAGATATTAGGAACACAGCTCTGCTCTGTGTGTCTGGCCAGGTGGCCCTTGGGTGCCACCTTATCAGAGCAACGAGCAGCATGTTAGTTTCAGGGCAGAAGCAGCCTCCCTACTCCCGTGTTCCTGGTCCCAATAGCTCAGAAGTCCTATCCTGAGAGAAGGGCTCCCAGAGTGTTAGGATTACAGGTGTGAGCCACTGCCGGGCCAGTCTTACCCTCTTGAATCCCAGCTCCATACCCCGCCAGCCCTGGGTCACTGAGTTGCTCAGTGTTGCCCGACTCCCTGCCCCCAACTTCCATGGAAGAGGCACCCAGAGAGGTCTGGCTCTAAGGAAGCCCCAAGGTCCCTTGACTCTCTTGGGGCCTCTCGGCCACCTCTGCTGGGGAAGGGAGAGTGGGGCAGGAGGAGGGAGAGGCCCATGACTAATGCAAAGTTCCTCTCTGTCCCTCAGGGGGAGAAGCCAGCAGGAAGATTGGTTGTCAAGGGCAACACATTCTTTCCCTGTGGCCAACTCGGGCCTGCTTGGCTCCTAGGGAGGGGGTTCTGAGACTAGATCAGAATGTGAGCCCAAAAGGAGCTCAGATGTTGTCTAGATTCAACACAAATTTTACCAAGGGAAAACTGAGGCCAGGGGAGACAGAGAGCCTGGTGGGGTTCACACGGCACGTGAGACAAAGGGAGGCCCCTGGGCTCTGTCCCCAGGAGCTGGAGCCTTGCAGGTGGGAGCAGTTAAGGAGGGCGAAAGGGAGGGGCCATGCCAGGGCAGGACAGTGAGCCAGCAGGCTCCAGCCTGCACTCCCCGAGTTCACCCCGAAGTCACCCCGGGCCCTGCCCTGTCTCGCAGCCTTTACACACAGGGTTCCTTCTGCCTGGAACATTCTGGCCCTCTGGTTTGCCTGTTGGCTCTCCGTTACTGGCAGTCTCCATCACTAACACCTGCCCTGTGCATCCACCCCCACGAACACTCATACCCCACCGCACCCGCGGCCATCCCGGGGGTACATTAGCTAGCTCTGGCTGCCTCCACAACAGAAAACCACAAACACTTGTGTCTTCTAGGCTGGGGGTGGGAAGTCCCATTTCAAGGTACCCCAAGTCTGGTTTCTCCTGAGGAGGCTCTCCTCTGCTCCTGAGGAGACGGCCACCCTCCTGCTGCCTCTCCTCATGGCCTTGTCTTTGTGCACACATGACCCTATGTCTCTGACCTCTCTCTGTCCTGGTCTCTGTTCACCAGGCCACTGACCCTGATGGCCTCATTTTAACTCAGTCTCCTCTTCAAAGGCCCTGTCTGCAAACAGTCACATTCTAAGGTTCTGGGGTTAGAAATTTGACATAGGAGTTTTGAGGGGACACAATTCAGGCTGTGACAGTGGCTGTACCTCCCTGTCCCAATGAGCAGGATGCTAAGAACCGGGGCAGGATCTGAGCCCTCTGTTGGGCCCTTGGAGCCTCAGCGAGGGTGCTCCAGGGGAGGGTGTGGGGCGGCTGTGGAGTGTACAGTCAGGCATGTCTCCCGTGACCCTTGGTTCTGTTTCCTGCCAGGTGAGAAGGTGGTGCCACAGGCTGGGTGGCTTCCCAGGACCCTGTAGGCAGGGACAAGAGGGGCTCCAGGGAGGCGCCCAGCTGGGCCGTCAGGGCCCACTGCCCAGCAGCATGGCCAAGCGCTGGAGATGCCCATTCAGTGCTTGAGCTGTGACTCCTTATGGTCAGTGGGGAGGGCTGAGTGCTGCAAAATGACCTTGTGTCCCTAAGCCCTGGGAGGTGGTGAGGGCCTCTGAGGTGGCAGCAATGCATGGTTGAAGTGACATCTTTATCTAAATTATAAAAAAGCACCTCAAAGGCAGTGCCTGTAGCTCAAAGGGTAGGGTGCCAACCACAACCAGACCAAGGCTGGTGGGTTTGAACCCAGCCTGGGCCAGTTAAACAACACTGACGACTGCAACAAAAAAACAGCCGGGCGTTGTGGTGGGCGCCTGTAGTCCCAGCTATTTGGGAGGCGGAGGCAGGAGAATCGCTTAAACCCAGGAGTTGGAGATTGCTGTGAGCTGTGTGACACAATGGTACTCTACCCAGGACCACAGCTTGAGACTCCATCTCAAAAAAAAAAAAAAAAAAAGTATCTCAAAGGAAAATGAAAACTGGTTACCTAAGCATGTACATGTGCAAACCTTCCCCTCAACCCCACCCCACTACCTAGCAGCAGCCCTGTGTGGCAGGAGTTGCTGTCCCCTTGTATAGATAGGAAAACTGAGGCTCTCAGGCGGCAGTGATGAGTCCAAGGGCTGATCTTTGCTCTGTCTGCCCCACACTGGCCCCAACGCCCAGACAGTCACAAACCCAGGTAATGCCCTGAAGAGCCTCCAGCATTGAAGGAAGTTCTGGTACAGTGGCCACAGTGCCAAGCTCACACCCCACAGGGCTTGTGGCCAGCACCTCCCAGAGGTGACAGGTGATGGCCCTTCTTTCTGTCCACCCAGCTCCTTCTTCCTGTGGCAGGGATGATGCCTTCCTACCATACGTGCTCCTGGGGTGACACTAGTCACATGATGCCTTCCTGAGAACCACACGACCAGGTACCACAGAACACAGCCCATGCATGGCAAGGGCCTGAGTTCCCTCCCCCCACTGTAGCAGACAAGTGCACAATTTCCTAGCCTCCCTCACAGCCAGGGTGTCCCCTCTGGTTAATGCAACAATACAAGAACAAAGACCTGCTAATGGTTCGGCACCGGTAGTACAGTGGTTATGGCACTGGCCACATACACCAAGGTTGGTGGATTCGAACCTGGCCAGGGCCAGCTAAACAACAATGACAACTGCAACAGAAAAATAGCCGGGCGTTGTGGTGGGCGCCTGTAGTCCTATCTACTTGGGAGGCTGAGGCAAGAGAATCGCTTAAGCCGAAGAGTTTCAGGTTGCTGTGAGCTGTGATGCCATGGGACTCTACTGAGGGCAACATAGTGAGACTCTGTCTCAAAAAAAGAAAAAAAAAAGACCTGCTAATAGACCTGGTCCATTCTGGTCAGGGGAGTGGCCATCATGCCCAGCTTCCGGGGAGAAGGGACCAAAAGCTTCCATGGTCCCTGAGGCTCTCAGGTGGGAGTGATGAGTCCAAGGTGGGACCCAGGGAATGCAGACCTGTCCTACGTTGGAGGTTACAGGCTTAGTCTCCAACCCCAGTTCTCCCCAGTCTGCTTCCTTTCCCACCTAAACAGCACAAGTTGACTCCTGCTGTTTGCTGCTAAGAACACACCAGGGCAGGAAGTTTCCTGGGCCCTTGACATATGTTCTGGGCTATTGAGAAAGACTCCACTTTTATCAGACAGTGGATGCTAGAATGCAGTTCGACCCAGTTAAAAATGATTAAGAAACAATTCAGCTAGGCTCCATGCCCACAGCTCAGCAGTTAGACGTTGGCCACATATGCTGGAGCTGGTGGGTTCAAACCTGGCCCCAGCCTGCTAAACAACAATGACAACTACAACAAAAAAATAGCCAGGCATTGTGGCGAACGCCTGTAGTCCCAGCTACTTGGGAAGCTGAGGCAAGAGAATTGCTTAAGCCTAAGACTTTGAGGTTGCTGTGAGCTATGACGCCACGGTACTCTACCAAGGGTGATATAGTGAGACTCTTGTCTCAAAATAAATAAATGTGCATATCATATGGTATCTGAATTATATCTCAATGCCACCGAAATTTTAAAAAAGAGTGTGAAGATGTATTTGCCTTTTACAAAAGGCATTCAGGTCAAACATGATGGTTCATGCCTCTAATCCCAGCTCTTGGGGAGGCCAATGCAGGAGGATTGCTTGAGGCCAGGAGTTCGAGACCAGCCTGAGCAACATAGCAAGACCCCATCTCCACAAAAATAGAAAAAAAAGTAGCCAGGTATGATGGTACACAACCTGTAGCCCCACCCAGCTCCTCAAGAGACAAAAGTAGGAGGATTGTGGCACTTGAGATCAGGATTTTGAGGCTGCAGTGAGCTATGATTGCACTCCAGCACCTACTGGGGTCCGGGTACTGTGCTAGCTATAGGGGGTATCCTGGTGAGCCAATTCAGACATGGTCCCTGCCTTCCTGGAGTTTATACAGTTTGGGGGGGGGCTTGTTTTTGTTTTAAACAGAGTCTTGCTCTGTTGCTTGAGCTACAGTGCCATGGCCTCAGCCTAGCTCTCGACAACGTCAAACTCCTGAGCTCAAGCAATCCTCCTGCCTCAGCCTCCTAAGTAGCTGAGATATAAGCATGTACCACCACACCAGGCTAATTTTTAAAATTATAGTAGAGATGGGGTCTCACTCTTGCTCAGGCTGGTCTCAAACTCCTAAGCTCAAGCGATCCTCCCATCTTGGCCTCCCAGAGTGCTAGAATTACAGACATGAGCCGCTATGCCTGACCAAGTTCAGTTTTAAATGTCTAATCACAACATGAAAAACATACCATAAGGGAAAGGACAAAGCTCTAGGAGAGGTGAGAGGTCAGGAAGGGCTTCCCTGAGGAAGAGATGCTGGAGCTGAGAAAGGGACTAGAGGAGAGGAGCCAGGTGGAGTGTTCTGCATAGAGAGGAAAGCAAGTGCAAGCTGCCTCCCTGCAGCAGGAGGCGCTAAACAAGGGTCTGTGTGGCTGCAGTGCAGAGAGCAAGGGGCGAATCAGGGATGGATCTAGATTCTGTGCTTGCAGCATGAAGGCCCCAAGAGTTGGGAGCAGAGATATGATGAAATCAGGTTTACAACCTCGTTCCTCTGGATGGGAGTCGGGAATGGAAGGGGGAGTCCAGTGTGAAGCAGCTGCTGTTGTCCCAGTGAGAGGCCAGAGGGGTCATCCTGGGGATTGGGGGTATGATGGAGAGAAATGGTAGTTCAGAGACACCAGGGAGGTAAAATGAGCACAGGAGGCGAGAGCGTGGGAGGGTGTTGCCCGCCTGCCTGTTTGCACCTGCTGCCATCCTGATTCCATTGATTTTTGGCCTCATGAATCATCTGTAAGTCATCACCCCCACAGCGGTGCTGTTTTTCCTTTTTAACAATGAAATTGTTTTTAACCACTGAGCCATTATGTTATGGGCCAGTGGATTTCATGGCACTTCCCCAAATACAGTCCTGGGAAAAATTTTAAAACTTTATTTATTTATTTTTGAGACAGAGTCTCACTATGTCACCCTCGGTAGAGTGCCATAGCATCACAGCTCACAGCAACCTCAAAGTCTTGGGCTTAAGCAATTCTCCTGCCTCAGCCTCCCAAGTAGCTGGGACTACAGGCGCCCACCACAACGCCTGGCTATTTTTGTTGTTGTTATAGTTGTCATTGTTGTTTAGCAGGCCTGGGCTGGGTTTGAACCCACCAGCCTCGGTGCATGAGCCCTAACCACTGAGTTATGGGCACCCAGCCTAAAACTCCATTTAATAAAAGATACTTCACAATGTGGTTCTTACTACGAGCTGTGCTGAGGGCTGTCACTAGCTGACCTGCACAGGGCTGGGGTCTGACCAATGACCCTCTTGAGTGTGACTCTGGTGCAGAACACCCTGGAATGGCTCCCCAGGACCCAGGTGACCTTGCCTGTGCTGGGTGGTGGCACCTTGGCATGGTGGCCAGCACAGCCCAGGGCAGAAGCCAGAGTCAGGCACTGCACAAGTAGAAGACTCCAGCTTACTCATAGTAGGCATCATAAAATATTAACAATCTGTTAACATTCTGTGGAACACACCTGCTGTTAAGATGATGTTCCCCAGGACCCCTGTTTCCTGGGGATCTGCTGGAGCACTTTCACAGCACAGAGGACCCCTATTTTACATTCCCACCCAGGCCCACAGCAGAAGCTGGGTGTCATCTCTTCCCTCTGTCTCATCTCCCAATCTTATGGCCACCTCCTAAGTATTTCTGGAATCCACTCTTTCCTCTCCCACCCGCTTTGTCTGCCCTGGTCCAGGCTTGGTTCCTTCTAGTCCCCCGGTCACCAAGCGTGCCACCCAAAAGCACTGAAATAATGATGTTGGAGAGGTGTAATCATCAACTTAAGACCCATGAGCACCAGCCTGTGTCATAGAAAGACACCGTCTCCACTAAAAATAGAAATACTGGGGCAAGAGGATCGCTTGAATCCAAGAACTTAGGTTGCTGTGAGTGATAATGCAACTGCACTCTATTAAGGGTGCCAGAGTGAGACTTTGTCTCAAAAAAATAAAAAGACTCATGAGTACTTTCAACAGCAGTTTCACACTTTCACTCCTCATACTCCAACTGTGCCCTATCTCACCAGGAAGCAGCCAGATAGATTACAGCCCTGATTCCCGAAGACCAAGTGAGCAAAAAAAGAGGGGAGTTATAGTCAAGTCCATGAACAATCCAATCCATGAACAAAGCAATCCCCCGCATGTATATTCTCCCTGTAGCCCTCTTACATTTTGGATTCCCAAGCCAGTAAGGCTAGATCACCAGAACATTATAATCTTTCTGTTTAGCTAACCTTTTTACCTTTTGGTGTTTTGGGTTTTTTTGGAGACAGTTTTACTACGTTGTCCTCAGTAGAGTGCTGTGGCGTCACAGCTCACAGCGACCTCAAACTCTGGGCTTGAGCCACCCTTTTGCCTCAGCCTCCTGAGTAGCTGGGACTACAGGCACCACTACAATGCCTGGCTAGTTTTTCTATTTCCAGTAGAGACGAGGTCTCAGTCTTGCTCAGGCTGGTCTCAAGCCCCTGACCTTAAGCATTCCACCTGCCTCGGCTTCCCAAAGTGCTGGGATCATAAGCCTGAGCCACTGCACCCACCCAGCCTTTAGCAGCAGCAGCTTTTTTTTTTTTTGAGACAGAGCCTCAAGCTGTCACCCTGGATAGAGTGCTGTAGCATCACAGCTCACAGCAACCTCCAATTCCTGGGCTCAAGTGAGTCTCCTGCCTCCACCTCCCAAGTAGCTGGGACTACAGGTGCCGGCCACAACGCCTGGCCATTTTTTGGTCGCAGCCGTCATTGTTGTTTGGCGGCCCCAGGCTGGGTTTTGAACCCGCCAGCTCAGGGTTATGTGGCCGGCGCCTTAGCCCGTTGAGCCACAGGCGCCGAGCCAAGCAGTAGCTTTGATGAAACACTCTAAGGCAGTGATTCTCAACCTGTGGGTCGCAACCCACAGGAACTGTATTAAAGGGCTGTGGCATTAGGAAAGTTGAGAACCACTGCTCTACGGGATCCACAAAAGGGAACCACCACCCTAGGGAGAAAAGAAAAAATAATTAAAGGATTCCTTTAGTGAAAAATCAGCGTGCACATCACAAGGAGTAAGGTCACTGAGAGGAGAATTGCCCTAAATTAAGGCAATTAGAACATCTAATTAAGGCCCCTAGAACATCTGCCCAGGAGGTCCAATAGATTCCACTGACTAGAGCCAGTCATGGGAAAATTCTGAAGGGAGACAGGGAATCCACTGGGAGACTAGATAAAAAAAATAGATGGAGGCTCGGCGCCCGTAGCACAGTGGTTATGGCGCCAGCCACATACGCCAAGGGTGGTGGGTTTGAATCCAGCTCAGGCCAGCTGCAACAAAAAAAAAAGCCGGGCGTTGTGGTGGGCACCTGTAGTCCCAGCTACTTGGGAGGCTGAGGGAAGAGAATCGCTTAAGCCCAAGAGTTTGAGGTTGCTGTGAGCAGTGACACCACGGCACTCTACCAAGGGTGACATAGTGAGACTCTGTCTCAAAAAAAAAGATATGGAATGATGGGACCCTACAACTCTCCAAGATTTGTGGGAATTACAGATCCATGATTGACCCCTTCTACCAGGAGCCCCTGGTTAAAAAAAAAAAAAGTGGGAGAAAAAAATCAATTGATTTCCCGATCCATACTGGCATGATTTAGTATTAAATTTTTTTTTTTTTTTTTTCTGAGACAGAGCCTCAAGCTGTCACCCTGGGTAGAATGCGGTGGCATCACAGCTCACAGCAACCTCCAATTCCTGGGCTCAAGCGAGTCTCCTGCCTCCACCTCCCAAGTAGCTGGAACTACAGGCGCCCACCACAACGCCCGGCCATTTTTT
>CAUYRH010086293.1:0-25164 GCA_963574655.1 Perodicticus potto
GCAGAAGAAAAGAAATAACCAAAATTAGAACAGAATTAAATGAAATTGAAAACAAAAGGATTATACAACAGATCAATAAATCAAAAAGTTGGTTTTTTGAAAAGGTCCATAAAATAGACAAACCTTTGGCTAACCTAACCAGGAATAAAAAAGTAAAATCCCTAATTTTTTGAGGTGAAATTTAAGTTTTTGTGTGAGTAGTACTATTATACCTATCTTGAGTGTCTTGCTTGTACTGTATCACATCATACCCTTGTTTAATTCTTAATAAACTGTTCACTTGTTAAAAAAAAATACCAGAAATATTTGCTTTTTCTATGACATGTTTGTTACCAAACCCAGTTGTTTGGTGGGCTGTTATTTTAGTTGGTACTCTTTATGTTTTGCTCACCTCGGTGAAATAATTGTGAAGCTCTTTAATTCTTGCTAGAAAGTGTCTCTTGTAATTGACCAAATTCCTCTTTTCCTTTCTCTTTCCATGATTTATGTTATTTATTTCATGAGAAACATTGGCTTAAATGTTCCCAGTCAGTGAAAATGGTTTTCTAATTCAGGCTCTGGCTTCTCATCATTTCCTTTTATTTCACGGTCATTCTAGTTCCTAGCTGGTCCCCATTGACCTACTCAGAATCATTACTGGGAACCAGAAGATGGTATGTAATTGAATCGGTATTGCTGCTGTCACCATCAATTTGTGCAGGAAAAAAGGCTGAGGAAACACAAAGGCAGTAACTATAATTGAATTTGGTTACTCCAAAGGTAAAACACAGTTGCAATTTTCAGAGAGCATGGCAGGTCAGATGGTAAATGGGGTAGGGACTGAGTGAGATGGATTATACCTAGGGGATATGAAAACTAAAGAGATGGACTTTGGCCAAAATGGATGTTTAGAAGTCACTAAACCCACAACTTTCTCAAGGTCAATTCCTTTTCTAAGCATTCAATTACAGTGAACACTGGATTAAGAGCAGGATGGTGGATCAGGAGAAGTGGGTTCTACTTCCAATTTCTCTAGTAGTGTTAAAGCAATAAACAAATTATTTAATTCCCTGGGGCCACAGTCATCTCATTTATAACATGGGGGCAATAATGTAACTCCTGCCTCTCAGAGTTGCTAAGAGAACCAACTGATATATCTTTGATGGCTTTTGTGTAGTGCTTCATGCTGTATGCCTGTTAATAAATGATTGGAAGCAAAGTCTCATTATATGATCCATGCCTTATTTCTACAGTGACTAATCATTTCAGTTCCCTTTTATCCATTACAGAAAGCTTACCACAGAGAATTGGCTTGCTCAAATTATATTTATTTAACTTTCAACCTTCCATTAATATGCATTATAATGACTAAGAGCTTAACAGCCTGCAAGATAGAAAATACGGGAGTGATAGCTGCATAGCATCTTTGTATTTCAGCATTTCTCTTGCTACAGTGAGAAATGATGTTTAGTTTGGCAATATTTATCAATGTTATTCACTTTATCTGTTACTTGAACTATTACTTGTGACTTTTTCAAAACTTAAGTAGCTATGTCTCAGAGGATCATGTGATTGGAAAATTTATCCATCACAGATCAATTTTTTTCCATCCTTCTTTCTTCCAGGGAATTTTTCCCTATCACTGATTTTGCTTCTTCAAACCTTGCTGAATTTTATGATATTCTAGGGCTCATTTAATGTATTACTCTACTTTTTGCCTCAATTAGTCACTTAATGTAAACACTGAGAACTGCTCACATTTTGTCCCTCCATTTTATGCATCTCCAAAAATGTTGCAAAGGCAAAAGGTACAAACAGGCTGACAATTATTCTTCTTGTATCTCCTATCTTTTACTCTCAGAAATATTGGCAGCTGCACATAGAGTTAAAATCTGAAATCCCCACACAAGTGTAGAAATCTGTTGTCTATTAAAGATAGGGGCACCACAGAACTAACTCATCATGCCCAGAGGTTTTTGATTTATACCTGGTGTCTGGGAACAATTTTCGATACACTCGCCTGTCACCTACAAATATGTCTTATTTTGGAAAATAAAATGACATGACCGCTCTTTCAAGGATGACGTTTCCATAACATCATCCGACTCTTAGAACCATGGGCAATTTGAGCAAGAAGGGTTGTTAGCATCGTCTGCCAGTCTCGATGTGGACACCGAGAAAAAACTTCTGTATCTCTGGTCAATTACATAATTTAGTTTTGAAAAAAAAACTAGACATGTAACATTTGACAAACCAAATTATTCCTCTGGCTTTGAGTTTTGCTTCTAAAATGGTATCATTGGCCTAGAACCTAAATGGTTTTTCTCCTTTCTACCATTATTGATATTTTCTGATTATAAAATTATATATAATCTTAAAAAATTGAAATACTATGAACTATGTAGATATATATACAAAGGAAAAGTGCCCCCATAACTCTGCTTTCTAGATGTAGTCAGTATCAAACATATTTAGCAGATATTTAGGAGTTTCTTTGCCTTTTTTCCTTGTTCTGAGGATCTACAGAAAAATTGTCTTATGGAAGGGCATTAGAAGTTTGTTTTTGTTTTTTAGAGATGGGGTCTTGGTATATTGCCCAAGTGGGACTCAGACTCCTGGGCTCAAGTTATCCTTCTGCCTCAGCCTCCCAAATATTGGTACCATGATACCCGGTAAGTTTTAGAGATCTTTCTAAAGGTTACAGGAGTCATATCAGATGTTCCAGAAACTGATGGCCCTTAAACTTCTTTTTATAGAAATCCTTTTCATGTCATGTGGTGGCACATGAAATAGAAATCAGGCGAGGCAGCTTTGTTTATCTCTTTTGTGCTTTTTTATCTGTTCATCAGGACCTGTCACGTGATTGTGCAAAAGCCTACTGATGAAGGCTAATACGTTCCATTTTGACTGATTCATTGTGGTATGAATTACCTGTTGGTTCCATTGTGACTCCTGGATTAGAACACTAATGGTCCTCTTTGGCTCCTAGGACTGCATGTAATTGCAGTGATCTGCCTGAGCTGATCAACGGTGACAGGAGGCAGATGTCCTGAGACTCCTCATTTCCCAGGATGAACTGTCATGGTGGACAGACTCTCCACTGTGCTTAGAATATAGTTTGGATGCCAGAAACACATGTGTAAAATGGAATTCTGAACTTTGTTATAATGAAATCAATTCCATGGGACAAATCAGTGAATCTGGGTCCCTAAGCTTGTCTAAATAGCTTTTCCCACTAATTAATGGCTAGTAAGGACAAAGAGGTAATAAAGTGGCAAAGTGGACATAACAATATTGTCATGCTTGCCTTATTTATCGCAAGAAGTCAAGAGGTCCATGAAAGCAGAATGTAAAGGGTTACTGAAATGTCAGGCGTAATTAAATTTGTTTACTTGCTTTGTGATCTTTAGATGGATAGTCTGGACATTTCTGGTATCGTACCCTGACTGAGTAAAGTAAGTTTCTTGCAGTGTATGCCACTTTGGCTCCATGGGGTGGATACAGTTAAGGTGTAGCTGTAGGATATTCCAGATAAGGAGGTTTAATACTGTTCTCTCCAGCTCTGTGATCAGAAATACATTTGATCTGGTGTTTAAAATGCTTCTTCATCTTTTGGGTTTAATAATCAGATAATCAAGTTATACCACTTAATTCTTTATCAGATAACAATTTGGGTACAAATCATCCCTATTTTTTTTTTCATGTTAAATTAACCCAAATGCGGCTTCTTGATATTTCTCTACTACTTTTCTTTCATCTCCCAGTTTCTTAATTCCTCATTTTTCTAATGCTGAGTGTTCACACTCCCTTGAGGTGCCTGACCTCTGCTGTTGTTTAAACATAGTTGTGTTTGGAGCTTTACCTTCAGTGACCTGCTGCTGATTCTATGGCAGCACTCTTTTGAGCTCCTCAGAGGTGTGTTATCAATCCTAATGATAAAATAAATGTTCATGCAAAGCATATTTCTGGAAACCGGTAGCATCACAAAAACAAAAATGCTAACAAGGCTGCCGATATTTCTATGATTATCCAGTTCCTCCTGGCTTGGATTAGATAACCTGATTAATAAGCAGCAGCGGTAGCAACAACAGGAGAAGGTGGAGGTTTTTTTAAAAAAATCACAGTGCGTAGGATTACTCCAGCATTCTTAGCCCAGCTCCTCTGCTAATCAAATCAGTGATGCAATCTTCCCCATGTCCCAGGAGGCCCCCCTCTCTCCATAGTGACAGAGAATGCATTTGATGCTTCTTACCCTGCCCTAGATCTATGACCCCCCATCCCTTTGAACAGTCACTGCTGCTACGGAACCCAGGGACCCTTTGGCATTTACTTCAGCCCAGGTGCCCATTTCATCTTTTTTCTCTCCTTTTGCTGAATTGAATTGCAAATCTAGGCATGCCTCAGTGAAAGCACTTATACTGAATTTCTGATCTACCTCTTTACTTCCCCCGCTTCCTCGGGGACAGCACAAACCCTGAGGAAATGTAGTCAGCCTCAGTTAAGCTGGGCCTCTGATCAGATTAGCTCCTGTTTAATAAGACTTGAGGTGGGCGTCCCAGCTGCGCTCCAGCCTATTCCACATATGCAGAGGGATGAATGGCTAAAGGCCCTTGCGTGTAGAGTGGGGCCTATGTGTGTGATGTTGGACCCTGTTTCTCCACTTTTATTATGAAGTTCAGATCACAACGAATATTTATAGGTGTCAATGGACAAGCTTTACAAATTAAGAGAAAGAGCTAAGAATCCTTACCTGGGAAGGTGACAAAGTAAGAGTTGGTAAATGTTTGGATCCTACTCTCTCCTCTTAATCATTGAGCCCAAACTACTATTCTTTTGGTAGCATAAACTTATAATCCTTCTATATCTCTGGCTTCCTTTCCTAATGTGTAAAATATGATGAGGTAACATAAGATAATTCCTTTACTTTATTGAGGTAAATTATGTCATTACTCTTTCTAAGTATATAATTTAGTGATAACGAATACCTTTATATTCATTTTTTCCCCTTCATCCACTCCAACCTCCCCTTCTTGGTCTCTGGAAACCATGAAGCTACTCTCTATCTTCATTGGATCTACTTTTTTAGCTCCTACACATGAATGAAAACATGAGATATTTTTCTGTGCTTGGCTTATTTCACTTGTCCTTAAATTCTATCCACATTGCAGCAAATCACAGAATTTCAGTCTTTTTCATGGATGAGTAATATTCTATTGTGATACCAATTTTCCACATCTATTCATACTGATGTATACTTAGATGGATGCTATATTTTGGCTATTGTGACTAGCACTGCAATAAACATGGAAATACAGATAATCTCTTTGATATATTGATTTCCTTTCTCTTGTTTCTATACTTAGCAGAGGTATTGATGGACCATATGGTAGCTCTACATTTAATTTTTTGATGAACTGCCATGCTGTTCTCAGTAGTGACTATACTAATTTATATTCCCACCAGGTGAGTATGAGGTGTCCCACTTTTTTATCTCCTCACTAGCATCTGTTATTACCTTTTTGATGCAAGCCATTTTAACTTCAGTGAGATGATATCTCATTGTAGTTATGATTTGCATTTCTCTAATGATTAATGATGTTGAATTTTTTTTTTCTGTATCTATTGGCCATTTGAATATCTTCTTTTGAGAAATGTCTGTTCAGATCTTTTGCCTATTTTTAATTGGATTATGTATTTCTTGCTGAGTTGTTTGAACCCTTTATGTTATATTCTGGTAATTAATCCCTTGGCAGATGAACTCTTTGCAGATATTTTCTCCCATTCTGTGGTTGTCATTTCCTTTTGTTGTTTCATTTGCCATGTGGAAGGCTTTTAGCTTGATGTAATGCCAATTATTTGTCTTTGCTTTGGTTGCTTGTATGTACTTTTAAGATCTTATACAAAAAATATTTGCCCAGACCAATGTCCTGGACTGTTTCCCCAATGTCCCAATGTTTTCTTCTAGTATTTTCCTAGTTTCAAGTCTTAGATTTAAGCCATTAATCCATTTTGATTCGGTTTTTATGTATGGTGAAAGATTGGAATCTAATTTTATCCTTCTGTATATAGCTATCTAGTTTCCCAGCACCATTTATTGAAAAAACTGTTTTCCCATTGTATATTCTTGGCACCATTGTAAGAGATGAGTTGGTTGCAAATGCATGGTTTTATACCTGGCTTCTTTATTCTGTTCCATTCATTTTTGTGTCTATTTTTATGCTAATTTTGTTACTAAAGCTTTGTGATAAATTTTGAGGTCAGGTAGTGTGATGCCTTCAGCTTTGTTATTTTTTGCTATGGATTGCTTTGACAATTTGTGGCATTTGGTGTTCCATATAAATTATGATTTTTTCCCTTCTATTTCTGTGAAGAATGTCATTGTTAGTTTGATACAGACTGCATTGAATCTATAAATTTCTTTGGATAGTGTTGTCATTTTAATAAGATTAATTCTCTCAATCTCTATATTTCCCTTTTTTGGTGTTCTATTTATTTCATCCAAATTTTATAGTAATTTTTATAGTTTTCCTTGTATAGATCTCTCCCTTTTTTGGTTACATTGATTTCTAGGTATTTTATATTTTTTATGGCTATACTATTTTTATAGTAAGTGAGATTCTTGATTTCTTTTTCAAATTGTTTGCTGTTGGTGTACAGAAATTCTACTGATTTTTTTTTTATTGTTGGGGATTCATTGAGTTCTACTGATTTTTGTACATTGATTTTGTGTCCTGAAACTTTACTGAACCTGTTCCAACAATTTTTTGGTGAAGTTTTTAGATTTTTCTAGTTATAAGATCATGCTGTCTGTAAAAAGAGGCACTTTCCAACTTGAATATACTTTATTCTTTTTCTTGGCTAATTTTTCTGTACAGGTCTTCCAGTATTATGTTGAATAATACTGATACAAATGGGTATCCTTTTCTTGTTACAGTCCTTAGTAGAAAGGCCTTCAGTTTTTTCCTGTTCAGCATAATGTTAGCCATGAGTTTGTCATAAATGGTCTTTATCATTTTGAGGTATGTTCCTTTCATGTGGGCATACCCATTTTGATGAAAGTTATTATCATAAAGGGATATTGAATTTTATTAAATGCCCTTCAGCATCTATTGAAGTAATTATATAATTTTGTAATTGATTCTGTTAATGTGATAAATCACATTTATTGATTTACATATGTTGGTCCAACTTGCATCCCTAGGATGAATCCCACCTGATTACAGTGAATTGTTTTTTCACTGTGGTGTGAAATTTGATTTGCTAATATTGTTGAGGATGTTTGCTTCTATGTTCATCAGTAACACAGGCATGTAGTTTTCTTTCCTTTGCTATGTCCTTGTCCGGTTTTGGCATCAAGGTAATGCTGACCTCAAAGAATCAGTTTGGAATTATTCCTTTCTCTTCAATCTTTTCTAATTTGGTAAAATTGATGGTAGTTCTTATTTTTGTTTGTTTATTTATTTATTTTTACATATACATGTGTTAATTAGGTTTCCACTTTTTGCATTCACAGGATTTAAAAGGCTTAAAATTTAATAACAATAACAATGTTTAAGATAAAGACTAGAAACAAAAACCATGTAAAGAATGAACGAAGATAAATACATTCAGAAAAGAAAACGGATGATTACTGCATCGAAACATTAAGCAATATTAATAATAATGATGCCAAGAAAGTAAAGTTATTTATTTCTATTAGTGACAAAGTTTTTTAATTTTATTTTACCTAGGATTCATGACACCTCTCCTGCAGCTTTAAAATTTAGGAATTTAAAGTTTTTTCCTAGTTTCCCATTTTAACTATTTTCCCATATGAACTTTACATAGTGAAGGAAACTTTTCTAAAGTATAAAATGGATTATATATAACAACTGACTTTGTCAGTCACACATCTTTCCAGTTACGTTCAGTGGAAATTTTCCTTACATCAAGTATGATTTTAATAATTATAAATTATTTTATCATGGCATCATAATTTCTCATACTTTATTCCAATGACTATGGAAGGACATCTTAAAATCAAGTACTTTTACTGTAAAAAGGAAATTAAAGAATTAAATGAATACAGTTCCTTTTAGGGAGATGCGAATATAAACTTCAAAAACAATCTAATAAAAATAAAAATGTTATTTTTGTTCTTCGGAAGCAGTTTGTTTTTGTCTCAGGTTCCATCTCATGGGAGTTCTAGTTACAGATGGTCCACCAAATATCCTGTTTTTATTTTCTCCTCCTCTCCTCAGCTATGAAATAATAGTAAGGATGCATAAATGTAAATAATCATAACTATGAAGATCTTGTTTGCCCATCAAAACAGTTCTTTACAGCAACCTATAATTGGATTGGATTATATTGACTGAGAAAATCCAAGCACAGGGTAAAAGTCTAGAATACTACCAGCTAAAACTGGGAGCTCTTTTTCCTAGAGGACTTGAAAAAGGTTCTAGGTTGTTCTACAGAAGTCAAACATTAGCGATAATCAGAGTAATTAATGCCTATAGCTAGAACAACTTGATCAGGTGATGCCTCTCCTTCTACAAGCACTCCCAGAGGACACAGTGTATAGTGTTTGTCCTGGATAAATTCATCAAACTGTTCTGCACAGAAAGAGCATTTGGTGGGGGGTCGAAGGGGGCTTGGGGAAAGTTGATGTGAGTCTTTATGCCTAAAAGAGAAGAGAAAGAGGTCTAAATAACTCTTAACTTCCCTTGAGGAAAAGTATATGGGAGACAAAGGTAAAGCAATTCTACTTAAGATAAAAATATTGTATGTTGAACTGCTTTCACAAGAGTCCTCCCATTTATCTGACCACTCTTGAAATTATATGCACCATGATGAAATGTGTCATTGCTCTTCCAAATTATTTATATAAATCAATTTGTTCTATTCTCACAATAGCCCTATGTGGTAAATACCATTATTACCACCATTGAAGGGATAAGGAAACTAGAGCACATAATTAACATGCAAAATATGTATATTCACACAACTAATAGGTAATATTTCTGAGGCCTGAACCCAGTCTACCTGAAGAGTTGTATCAGTGGGCGACCCTCCACTACTCCACTACTATACTGGGTGACCCTGAAGCAAGGCCTACTCTTTTGTGAGTCACACAAAACCTTCCCCATATAGGGGAAAGGACTTCAGAGAAATAGATTTATGAACCTACAGAGGAAACCCCAGTGAGTCTCCATGTTTATTAGCCAAGTTTTTCATCCATAAGTAGGAAGAGGCAAGCAAGAGTTATCAGATATCTAAAGAAACCCACCTACTTACAAGAGAATAATCAAGATGAACCAAAAAATGCCAGAGACTATCAAAGGAATAAAAGAGAACTTTAAAAAGTGTGATTGCCCTTAGAAAAATAACAGAGAATAATTCACCAATAAACAATAAACTCTGCAATAATAGGGAAATAATAGTAATTATACAAAAGTAAAGTTCCTTGGACATTTCAAATTAGAAGCCTAAAACTTAAGAAGTCTACAAAATGGCTAAGTAATCAAATGGATATGGTTTACATACAATTGCTCGTCATTAATAAAAATAGCTATGAGGTTCCTCAGAATGTGGAGTCACTGGATAGCTGTTGTAATAAACTGTATTCTGATTATTAAAAAAAAGAAAAAGAAAAGAAAAGGCAGAAAATGAGAGAAATTAAGGAGCAGATAGGATTGAGTCAGGCACTGCAACATCTATTTAATAGAAATTCCAAAATAAGAGAATTCAGAAAAGTTAGGAGAGAATTTGATAAAATTACAGTGGAATATAATTTCAATGATTTTTAAAGGTGATTTTTATATTTATATAATTCACTGAGCATGAACGGAGACAAAAAATGTAAACCTGTAAATATCATGGTGAATTTTCTGAATTTGAAAGGAAATTACACAAACTTTCAGAAAGGAGAAAAAAATAACTAGATTACTTCCAAAGCAATAAGAACTGAGAGACTGGCATCACATTGCCCACCACCTGTACCAAATGCTTACTGAAAATGCAGCAATGTCTTCAAGGTTCTGAAGAAAGTGATCCATAGTTTGTAATTCCAAACCCAATTCAACTATCAATCTGAAAAAGGAACAATGTTACAGACTTTGAGATTGAGGATATATTTTTTTAAAGGAGAAATATAGTTATGATATAAAACTTTACTGGATCCAAGATAGGTAGATCTAAGCCAGGGGGCAAATAAGGACACTCAATGATGACTACTGGGCAAGTAGTTCTAGAAACCAATAGATACGTACTAGAAGAGAATGCCAATTCATAAAGTTCATAAAATTCTTCATTCAAGAAGAATGTCGGTTTTATCCACAGATTGTGTGATAGAAAAGTAATCAGAAAAATGAAGACTTTCACTCATCTCCTTTACATGGGTCAAAGAGGAGATTAAAAGAGAATTTATTTTCCTCTCTCTGTCACCTGGGCTAGAATTCGATGGTTTCAGCGTACCTCATAGCAACCTAAAATTCTCAGAATCCAACAATTGTTCTGCATCATTGAGTAGCTGAGACTACAGGTGCCTGTTACCTACTAGTTTTTATGCTTTTAGTAGAGACCAGATCTCACTCTTGCTCAGGTTGATCTCAAATGCCTGACCTCAAGAAATCCTCTTGCTCAGCCTCCCAGAGTGCTGGGATTATAGGCATGAGCCATCGCACTCAGCCCAAAAGAGAAATTTTAAAATATCTTGAGACAAACAAAAACGAAAACATTACATACTAAAACTTAAGGGATAAAGGAAAGGCCACTCTAAAAGGAAAGTTTACAGATATAACTACTTATATTGAAAGAAAAAAAAGCTCCCCCAAATTGAGCCAATGCTAACCTTCAAGGACCATGAGGAAAATAAGAGCAAAGTTAAGAAAAGGAAGGAAATAAAAGGGGGATAAGCAGAAATAAATGAAATAGAGATTAAAAAAATAAATAAAATATAAACAAAAGCATGGTTAGTTTTTTTAAAAGATACATAAAATTAACAAGCTTTATTTAGACTAAGAAAAAAGGAGATTCAAATAGCTAAAATCAGAAATGAAACAGGAAACATTACAACTGTTATTACAGAAATATAAAAAGGATTATAAGAGACAATTACATAAAATTACATGCCAACAAATTAGATAACCTAACAGAAATGAATACTTTTCTAGAAATATACACTTAATCAAGCCAGAACTATGAAGAAATACAAACCAATTCAACAGACCAATTCAAGAAAAATAATTTAATCCATAATCAAAAAAAAAAAATCTCATTAAGAAAGAAAGTACAGGACCTGAAGCTTTCATAGTTCCGTTGTTTAAAGATATAATAACAATGCTTCTCAAACTCATTTGAGAAGTTGAATAGGAGGAAACATTTTCAAACCTCTTTTTACCAGGCCAGCCTACCCTATTACCAAAGCCAGAGAAGTTTACCATAAAAAAAGGGAAGTCTATAAGCCTGATGAACAGATATCAAAAAATTCTCAATAAAATATTAGCAAACTGTCTCTATTGGGGGGCCAGTAGCACAATGTTTTGGATATCGTAGCCTGTTAGTATATCTTAAAGTATGGGAAAGAGATGGCTCCTGATGTATTCTCATTATGTAAGGTTGCATTGGATACTCAGGGTCTTCTTTGGTTTAATATGAACCATAGAACCACTTTCTCTAGGTCTGCAAAAAATGATGGTGGTAATTTACTGGGGATTGCATTGAATCTGTAAATCACTTTGGGTAATATGATCATTTTAGCAGTGATGATTCTGCTGGTCCATGAGCATGATATGTTTCTCCATCTGTTTACACCCTTCGTGATTTCTTTCTTCATTGTTTCATAAATTTCTCTGTAGAGGTTTTCACATCTTCTGTTAAATACATTCCTAAGTATTTTATTTTCTTTGTTATGACTGTGAAAGGAATAGTGTCTTTGATTTCATTCTCAGCTTGATCATAACAGAGAACCCAGAGATGAAACTATCCTCATATTTCCAACTGATCATTGATAAAGCACACAAAAACATATGAGGTCAGACAATTGAGTTCGTGAATTTATCCTAAAAAACAAGCTACATACCTCATTGCTACATATGAATATGGTTACCTTCAAAGTACTCCCCTTGGGAAGCTACCCACTAACTCCAGTGCCTAGTCCACCCTTCAAAGAATTTTTGGAACTCTTTTTCTGGAATGACCATCGGTGGTGTGGTCATACAAGGTCTGACAATTAAGTTTACAAACTTGACTTAGAAAAACTGCTACATACCTTATTGCTGAATATCAATCATGCAGTCACCTTCAAAGTACTCCACTTGCCATCTGGTGACCATGGTGATATTTAGAAGTGAAGGTTGTAGCCCTTTCTTCACAATGAGTTGTGAACTTAATTGTACAATCTGTATTGAATAAATGATGCTGGGAAAACTAGATAACCACATGTAAAAGACTGAAACAGGATCAACTCCTCCCACCACTCACAAAAAATTAATTCACAATGAATAAAAAGCTTAAACCTAAGGCATAAAACTATTCTAGAAGAAAGTATTAGAAAAACTCATAGATATCAGACTAGGGGAATCATGTATGAATAAGACTGCACAGGCAATCACAGCAACAGCAAAAATAAATAAATTGGACCTGATCAAATTAAAAAGATCAGCCACAGACACAATTAAGAGAGTAAATAGACAACCTACAGAATGAGAGGAAATGTTTATATGCTAGACATCTAATAAAGGGGTGATAACAAGAGTCTACAAAACACTCAAGCAAATCAGGAAGAAAACACCCATCAATCCCATTAAAAGTGGGCAAAATGCATGAACAAAAACTTTTCAAATGAAAGTAGTCTAATGGGTAATAAACCTAAAAAAAAACCACATCTAATCATCAGGAAAATTCAAATCAAAACCACAATGAGATATCACCTAACACGTGAGTGTGGCCCATATCAAAATGTCCCAAAGCAACACATGTTGGCATAGATACAGAAAGGAAAGAACACTCGTTCACTACTGGTGTGACCATAAACTAGAATGACCTCTATGGAAAGTAGTATGAAGACACATCAAAAAACCAAAAGTAGGCCTACCTTTTGATCAAGCAATCCCACTACTAGTATTTCCCCCAAAGAAAAAAAGATATTTTATCAAAAAGACACTTGCACTCTGATGTTTATAACAGCACAATTCACAATTACAAAAACATGGAAAAATCCAAATTCCCATCAATTCATGAATGGATTAATAAAATGTGGTATATTATACCATGGAGCATTACTCACCCTTAAAGAAAGATGGTGATCTACTATCTTTTATGACAACCTGAGTAGAAATAGAGACATTCTCCTAAGTGAAATATCATAAGAATGGAAAAACAAGCACCACATGTACTTAGTTCTAAATTAGAACTAGTCAATCAACACCTATTTACATATATGGAAACAAATGTCAAAGGAAATTGGGAGTTGGCTTAGGGGAGGAGTGATAGGATAAATTTCTTACATCTAACAGGTGCAATGAATGCATTCTGGATCAAGAGCATACTTCTAAACTGTGCACCCCTATAATATTCTGTAATAAAAAAATATTAGCAAACTGAATTCAACAACACATTAAGTGCAACATTCACAGTGATCAAGTGGGATTTATCACTGGAATGTAAGGATGGTTCAGCAAGAGTAAATTACTAAATACTACATAGCATATCAACAAATGAATGATCTGTTACACATGATCCTTTCAATAAATGCAGAAAAAGTCCTTGATAAAATTCAACATTCTTTCACATTAAAAACTATAAAAATGGGTATCAAATGAATATAGCTCACTATAATAAAGGTCATATATTACAAGCTCTAAGCTAATAACATACTCAATGGCAAAAACTTCAAAGCTTTTTTTCCTAATATCAGGAATAATACAAAAATGACTACTCTCACCAATTCTAATCAACATGGTACTGGATGTCTTTCTCACAGAAATTAGGCAACAAAAAGAAATAAAAGTAGTCCTGACTGGAAAGAAGTTTTATTGACTCTGTTTACAGATGATATGAACTTATATATAGAAAACTCTAAAGAGTACACCAAAAATGATTAGAACTAATAAATAAATCCAGTAAATTTTCAAGATACAAAATCAACATACAAAAATTAGTTTCATTGCTATACACTAATAATGAACTTTCCAAAAATCAAGAAAACTATCCCATTTATTCTACATTTTTCTTATTATTCCATTCTTTTTTTTAAATTTCAGAGTAATATGAAGGCAAAAACAATTAAGATAGAAGGTTTAAGTTTGTTAGGTAAAGTTCCTGCTGTACTTGTGCCCCTCACCACTTATGCTTTGAAAAAGAAGCTTAAGTATTAATTTAACCAAGAAGGCAAACTATCTGTATTCTTGAAAAACTATAAAAAATTAATGAAATTAATTTTACAAGATATAAGTAAATAAGAAGATATCTTGTTTTTACAGTATGAAAAAAATCAATATTGTCAAAATACCCAGTTTCTAAAACTAATTGTTTAGAAACAATTAGATTTAGTGCTATCAAAATTCAAATATTATTTTCCACAGCAATAGAATAAAACAATCATGACATTCATATAGAAACACAAAAGACACCAACAAGACAAGGCAATCTTGAGAAAAAACAAAGCTAAAGGCATCACACTTCCTAATTTTAAATTGTATTGTGAAGCTATAGTAATCCAAACCCTATGGTGGTACTATCATAAAAACAGCATATAAACTAATGGAAAAGAATAGAAGTCCCAGGAATAAAGTCATATATACACTAAAGTCAACTAAATCATTGACCAAATGCTCAAAATTATACAAAGGGAAAAGATTGTCTGTTGAAATCATGTTTTGGGAGAACCAGGCATTCAAATGCAAAAATATATGGCATTGGGTACCTGCACTATATCCAATAACTAACTTAAAATGAATTAAATTTGAAATGCAAGACCTAAAACTATAAAACTCCTAGAAGGAAACATGAAGGAAAAGTTCAACGGCATTGGTCTTGGCAATAAATTTTGGATATGACACAAAAAGCACAGACCACTAAAGGAAAAGTAAAAAAGTGAGACTACATGAAACTAAAAATTCTCTGCACAGCAGATGAAAGAATCAAGAAAATGAAAAGTCAGTACATGAAATGAGAGAAGATATTTGCAAATCAAATATCTGATAGGGCTTAATATTCATGATAAATAAAGAACTCAGGAAACTCGATAATAAAAGTATGTAAGTAACAATAACTAAAATTAAAAATGGGCAAAAGACCTAAATAGACATTTTTCTAAGGAAGATTACAAATAGACAACAGATATATGAAAAATGCTGAGCATCAGTAATCAGCAGGGGAATGTGAATTAAAAACACAATTAGATATCACCTCATACCTGTTAGAATGGCTGTTATCAAAAGTTGAAAAACAAAGTTGGCGAGGATGTGGAGAAAAGGCAACTCTGGCACATTTGCTGGAAATGTAAATTAGTACAGTCATTAGGGAAAACAGTATGATGTATTCTCCAAAAAAATTTTTAAAAAAGGACCAGCACATGATTAAACAATTTGACTATTGGGTATATATTCAGAGGATATGAAATTAGTATTTTGAAAAGATATTTGTATTCCCACATTTAAGACAAGAGCCAAGATATGGGATCAAAAGGCTGGGTGTGGTGGCTCATTTCTATAATCCCAGCACATTGGGAGGCTGAGGCAGGCATATTGCTTGAGGTTGAGAGTTCAAGGCCAGCCTGGGCAACATGGCAAAACTCTATCCCTAAAAAAATAAATAAATAAATAAAAATAAAAACCTAGCCAGGCATCGCGGCACATATGTGTGCTCTCAGGTACTCGGGAGGCTGAAGCAAAAGAATCACTGAGCCCAGGAGACAAGTTGCAGTGAGCTATGATAATGCCACTGCACTCCAGTCTAGATGAGTGAGGGAGACCCCATCTAAAAGAAAAAAGAAAAAGAAAAGAAAAGAAAAAGACATAGAACCAACCTAAGTGTCCAGCAATGGATGAATGCATGAAGAAAATGAATATAAACTCAGCCTAGAAAATCCGTAAGTTGTGTCATTTGTGACAACGTGGATGAACCTGGAGGACATTACAGTAAGTTAAATTAGCCGGGCACAGAATTACAAACACTGCATAATCTTATACGTGAAATCTCAAATGTGTTGAACTCATAGAAACAGAGCGTGAAATGGTGATTTCCATAGGCTGGGGGGTGGGGCAATCGGGGAGATGTTGGGCAAAGTGCACAAAATGTCTGTTGGACAGGAGGGATAATAAGCTCCAGAGATCTAGTGTACATCGTGGTGACTATAAACAACTATTATAAACAACTATTAACAACATATCATATACTTGAAAATTTCTATGAGAATACAGTTTAAGTGTTCTCAACACACACACACCAAAAAACATAGTAAGCATGCCAGATAATGCATGTGTTGTCTTAAAAAGCCTTACTTAGCTATTTGACAATTTTTACATATGTAAAAACATTATGTATTTTGTTTTTATTATTTATACTTAACCAATATATATAAATAACTTTTACTTGTCAATTAACAAATAAGTTAAGCCAGGCTCGGTGGCTCATACCTGTAATCCTAACACTCTGGAAGTCTGAGGTGGTTGGACTTCCTGAGCTCACAGGTTCAAGACCAGCCTGAGCCAGAGCAAGACCTTGTCTCTAAAAATAGTCAAGTGTTGTGGCGGGCACCTGTAGTCCCAGCTAGGTGGGAGGCTGAGGCAAGTGTTTCATTTGAGGTTTCTGTGAGCTGACACCACAGTACCCTACAGAGGTTAACAATGTAACACTCTGTCTCATTAAAAAAAAAAAAAGTTATAGTAATAATGTACTGTATGCTCAAAATTGACAAAAAGAGTAGAAATTCTGTATTCTTAACACAAAAAAATGGTAATTGTGAGATGATGGATAAATTTTTACTTGATTATGAAAATCATTTCTGAATGTACACATATATCAAACCATCATATTGCACACCTTGGAATATACAATTTGTATTTGTTCATCATACTTCAATAAATCTGGAAACAAACACACTATGTGATATTTTCAGTGGTCTTAATAGTATCTTTACGGTAATTAACTAAATGTTATCATTATTCAAAATGCTGTTTCTCAGACATAAATCTCAGACTGGAATGGTTTGTAAGAGTCATTCGATCAGGGAAGGAATAAAGAAAACATGATGAAGAAAAGCAAAAACAGGAAATATTTAGAACACAATTGGCTATGTAGTGCCTTTCCCTTAACAAAGGAGGTATTTTAGAAGCACGATTAACCCTTCAACAGTCCATGAAACCCAGTCAATAAAGCATGAAACAAAAGTCTCAGATACATGTATTATACGAAACTGTGTAATAATTACAAGCGTTTTGCCAAGATAGAAAATACAAAGAAAAGGCAGTCTCATTTGGGACTACTACTATCTCATTAAATATTAACCAACTCTCATTACCAAAACACACAAATATTTTAGGACAGACACAGTTATTATTTGTGAAACATATAAAATGATTTTAATCACTAAAATTTCTTTGGCTGAGTTGAATGACTTGGGCAGAACATAATTTCTGAGAAAATTATTTCTATAGGGTTATAATTGAAGATCTTGTATTATTTGCAAACACAACAAAAATAATACAAACATCATCAGGAATTCATTCCAGTGATGAGACAGGATTTGATGAGAGAATGCTGTTTATTGGAAACAAATTTTCACATGCACAAAATAAATGTCTCAAATTAGCACTGTAATTCTACTCACATGTAGAGTATAGATTCAACTTTTTCCTTTTTCTTTTAATTTGTGTTTCTTTAAGTTAAATAGATTTAATTTTCCACATTTTTGCTTTCCAAAAAGCATAGTAGAAAAAGTATAATCTAGGTATCAGATAGGAATAAACTAAAAACTAAGTCCTGTTTTTTAAAGTAACTCAATCTCTCTAAAACTCAATTTCTTTACACTTTCTTTACAAGTGTAATCAACATTCTTTCTCATTTGGACATTGTACCCTGCTTATAAGAAAGTTTGCAAAATTCTTACCAATGAAATTATGAAACATATTCCACCATCTAATTCAAAAGTCTTTCATTGTCTTCAATCCCCAAAGAATGGGTTTAGTTGAAGAAAACATGTGGTAGGTCAATGCTTTCTTTTACATATGTTATTGATACATAATATTTGCACATTTTATTGGGTACATGTGATATTTTATCACATGCATAAAATGATTGAGTCAGGGTACATGGATTTAGGGTATCCATAATTTTGAGCATTTATCATTTCTATATATTAGGAATATTTCAAGTCTTCCCTTCCAGGTGTCTAGAAATGCAATGCTCTTAACTATAGCCATCCTACAAATATTAGAACTTATTCCATTCCACTACATGTTTGCACCCTTTAACCAAGCTCTCTTCAAACTTCCCATACCCATCCCATTTTCTACTTCTGCTATTTATTTCTACTTTCTATTATCTATCTATTTTGACTTCTGCTATTTATTTCTACTTTCTATTCTATGATCAACTTTTTTATTTCCAGAACGTGAGTAAGGATATGTGATTTTTTGAGCCCAGCTGATTTCACTGCACATAATGACCTACAATTCCATCCATACTCCAGTAAATGATCATATTCCATTCATTTTGATGGATGAATAGTATTCCATTGTATATGTGTGCTATATGTTCTTTTTCTATCCATCTGTTGATGGGCACTTAGATTGATTTCCCACCTTTGCTATTCTGAATATTGCTACAATAAACACAAGATTGCAAGTATCCCTTCTATATATTGATTTCCTTTTCTATGGCTAAATACCCACTAGTGGGATGGCTGAATTTTAGTTTCTTCTTTGAGGGTGGAGGGATAAGAAACCTCCATACGGATAATGGCTGTTTACATTCCCGCCAGCAGTAGGTAAGAGTTGCCTTTTTCTCTTCACCCTTCCCAGCACGTGTTATATTTTCTTTTTCACTGCTCTGATCTCTATAATTTCTTTCCTTGTGCTAATTTTGCGTTTGGTTTGTTCTTGCTCTTCCATTTCCTTGACGTGCATTGTTAGATTGTTTATTTGAAATATATCTATGTTTTTTGGCTCAGCACCCATAGCTCAGTGGTTAGGGTGCCAGCCACATGCACCAGGGCTGGTGGGTTCAGTAGGCCTGAGCCTACTCAACAACAACAACAGCAACAACAAAAATAGTTGAGTATTAAGGCAGGTGCCTGTAATCCCAGCTACTTGGGAGGCTGAGGCGAGAGAATCACTTAAGTGCAAGGGTCTGAAGTTCAGGTTGCTGTGAGCTGTGACACCACAGAACTCCACCCAGAGCAACAGTTGAGACTCTGTCCTTTTTTTTCTTTGAACAACTAATGAAAAGCACTTTTATTTTTTGAGAGAAAAGCAGATTTTTATAAAAGCATTGAAATTCATTTTTTGAACTTGTGCTCAGCTAATCCATTACACATTAAAATGATTATAAAATGTTCATAATTTTCCTTGCAAAACTGGGCTTATAGAAGCCCACCCCCTTTTCTCACTCTTGAATTTTTTACTGTGTTTTTGGCCTTGTCTTTTACAAAATGTACCATTTTCACTCACAAGTTAAGACAGCTTTGATGTTCTTAGTACAACATACTGTATGTAATGCTAGCTGTTTCAAGCTGGAGATCAGATTGTGCATATGACAAATGTAATTTGGATAATCTAAACACTACAGGAAGAAGGGGAGACAGGGCCCTTCTGTGAGCAAATTTCAGATTGCCAGCTGTATGCCTGTTTAGAATGTTAAATGCCAGCTATATGCCTATTTAGAATGTTAAACATTCCCAACTAGGCAGTGATGATGTTACTTATTTTTTTTTTTTTTTTTTTTTTTTTGCAGATTTTAGCCGGGGCTGGGTTTGAACCCGCCACCTTGGAGGGCATATGTGGCCAGCACCCTACTCTTTTGATCCACAGGCACTGCCCTTTTTAAAAAAAAAAAATTGTTGGGGATTCATTAAGGGTACAAGAAACCAGGTTACAATGATTGAATTTGTTAGGTAAAGTCCCTCTTAGAATTGTGTCTTGCACCCCAAAAAGTGTGTCACACACCGAGACCCCACCCCCCTTCCTCCTTCCCCTCTGCTCTTCCCTTCTCCCACCAAGTACTAGGTCACTAATTGTCCTCAATCAAAATTGAGTACATAGGAGTCATGCTTCTCCATTCTTGTGATGCTTTACTAAGAATAATGTGTTCCACTTCCATCCAGGTTAATACTAAGGATGTAAAGTCTCCATCTTTTTTAACGGTTGAGTAGTATTCCATGGTGTACATAAACCATAATCCTGGTGTTTGTGGCTGGTGCCCTACCCACTGAGCTATGGGTACCGCCCTTTATGTTTTATAGTATTCCTTAGTGTGTATATATATATACATATATACACACACACACACACACACACACACACACACACACACACACACATATATATACACTTTATAAACCTTTCATGTGTTGATGGGAACTTGGGTTTATTCCAGCAGTTGTGGATTGAGCTGAGATAAACATTCTAGTACAAATGTTCTTATAGTAACACGATTTTTTTTTTAATTTGCAGTAGATAGCTAGTAATGCGATGGTGGGATCAAATAGAAGGTTTATTTTTAGCTCTATCAGAATTCTCCATACATTTTTCCAAAGACACTTTATTAGTTTGTAGTCCCACCAACAGTGTAAAAGTTTTTGTATCAGTAAATACTGAAGTCACTCAAAAATGCTGAATAAAGCATAATAAATACCTTTGCACCACTCACAAAACCTAACATTAAAATTACAATGAAATGAGTTTATTCTTTCAGTAAACTATGTACAAGAAAACTATTCTTCATTAATTCAAATTGTTTCTTCAAAATTTTGAGCACAGGAACCCATAATTTACATCTTCTCTTACAAGAGAAGACGATATTTTGAGTATGTGTATGGAAAAGAATGTGTAAATGGAAAAAATACAGATGCTTTTCAACTTACATCCCAATAAGTTCATGATAAGTTGAAAACATCATAAATTGAAAATGCATTAACTATGTCTAATCTGTCAAACATCATAGCTTAGTATAGCTTACCTTTAATATTCCCAGAATGTTTACACTGGCCTACAGTTAGACAAAGTCATCTAACACAAAGTCTATTTTATAATAGTGTTGGATAAATCAAAATTTGAAGTACAGTTTCAACTGAACATATGGTTGCTTTTGAACCATCATAAAGTTTTTAAAAAGTATAAGTTGAACTATCCTAAATTTGGGACTATCTATAATAATTTCCTGAATGGAGTTTGCAATCTAGTATAGAGCTAAAATAAAATTCCAAAAAAAATGGACATCTGTCAAAAGAAAACATAATTCTAAGTTGTGAGAGAGAAACAGAAGGGGAATTCAAAGCAAAACGCATCCACTTTCAGTTTAAAAACAAAGAAAGCAAAGAAAATAAGACTTTTCATGTGCACTTTTAAGGATTACTAAAAAATTGAGAGATGGAAATAGATGAGTCATGATTCTCCTTTAAAACCCACATAAAACCAGGTAAATATATAGCAAAATTATTGGGATTTTGCAGAATCAAGAAAAGGCTGAAAGACCATGCTCAGCAAATGGAAAAGATAATGGGCAACTTTGGAAATTTGGCATAATCTTGCTAGGCAGTGAGAAGTATCTTAGCAAGAAGCCATATCAACCACATGTCAAAACCGTTACCATGGCTGTATTAACGATAACAAAAAAGTGTATAAGTTTTACTGGCCAGGCGTGGCAGCTAACTTCTGGAATCCTGGCACTTTGGGAGGCTGGGGTGGAAAGATCAATTGAGGGCAAAAGTTTGAGACCAGCCTGAGCCACATTCCGAGACCTTGTCTACAAAACAATAGAAAAATTAGACGGGCACGGGGGCATGCACCTGTAGTTCCAGCTACTCAGGAGGCTGAGGCAGGAGGATTCCACATGACAACATTAGTCTAGCCTGAACAGTAAGGCAAAATCCTTTACTCTCACCTTCCCAAAATGTGAGTTATAAATGCCTTTTGTTCCTTGCATCACCCACAAGAGTCGACATACCAGGCAGGGTAGGTGGACGTGGGAGTGAGGAAAGAAGAACCTTGCTCGTTATACGTGAGAGAATGAACACTGTATTTAGTTATTTGGATATCAAATTTCAATTAATTTTGTTATCATCAGATAATGCTACATATATGCACTGAAATTCTAATTTTTTTTTTTTTGAGACAGAGCCTCTAGCTGTCACCCTGGATAGAGTGCAGTGGCATCACAGCTCACAGCAACCTCCAATTCCTCAAGCGAGTCTCCTGCCTCCGCCTCCCAAGTAGCTGGGACCACAGGTGCCCGCCACAATGCCCAGCCATTTTTTGGTTGCAGCCGTCATTGTTGTTTGGCGGGCCGGGGCTGGATTCGAACCCGCCAGCTCAGGTGTACGTGGCTGGCGCTTTAGCCCGCTGAGCCACAGGCGCCGAGCCGATAGAATAAAATTAATGCCTTGATGTTTTATTAAAATAATGTGTCCTACATCAGAGATCACTGCACAAAGCAATTGTACACAGCCCTGGAGGAGAATGACAGTCTGTGCTACTGGTGTGAAACAACCTCTGAGGGCCTTTGGGTGAACAGACAGAGGCGGAGGGGGAATAGGCACTTGAGGACTCTGCTGCGCATTTTTAATTGTTGCCCAAGTGACTTCATCACCCATCTAGAGGTACATAATACTATTGTGGAAAATAAAAAGATAAGGCTGAAGGAGCATTCGGGAGACAGATGAGAAGGGGCCTTGAGGCCGGCTCTGCCTGTGAATGTTGCCCTGTCCTTGCTGTGGGCTGAGGGGGTTTGTCGAAGAGTCTGAGGATGGGGAGGTACCCTAGGGTCACCAGCAAGGGAGTCTCAGGTGAGCGGGGTGAGTTCAGGTGAAGAGGGACCCCCCCGCCCTAACTGAAGAGTCCCTGCGCCCACAGCCCAGGGAGGGACTGCCCTACTCTGACGGAAGAGGCCCTGCTCTCACAGTCCTACCTGTGCTGTTTCCTCTGAGGATAATCACGGTCATGCTCTGAGGAGAGTCTGTGGCAGAAAGACATAGCAGCCCAGAGTCACTGTTGAGGGCCAGTTGGACACTCAGCTTTGTCCCTAGGAGCCACATGGCAGAGAGGATGGAGCAAGCATCCTCCTGACCCTCCCCACGTGGACCCCAGATGCAGGTGGACCCCACCCTCAGATTCCTCCACCATGACCCCAATCCCATTGCCCTGGGTGGCAAGGCCCTGGACTTCTTGGCCCAGCTCTCACAGGCCACATTGAGATGGATGGTCCTCTTTGTGGTCACACGAGCACCAGGCAAAGTCACCTGGCAGGTGAGGCTGGTGCCATGGTGCAGGGGCTGTGGGATAATGGTGAGCACTGAGGAGGGACCATTGGTGGAGACACAGAGGTCCCCGCCTAGGAGATCATGGGGAGAGTCATCTGTTCACAGGCCCAGGGCACACAGCAGGTCAGGTTCCTGGGGCGGCCACACTTTAGGGTCCCCAGTGTGAGGATGTCGGGTTTTAAGGCTGCAGAGGAGAGGACAAGCAGCATCAGGATGGAGGGTCCGAGATATGGCCCTGAGAGGAGCTTGGGCTCTGGTCCAGTTCCTCCCTGACCTGACAGGCTTCACCCTAACCCCTCCCATGATAGGATTCCCAGCACAACCCTGCCCTGTGGCCCCCACCACTTTCCCTTCGGCTGTTCCTGGAGACTGAGCCTTGCCTGTCACATGCACATAGAGGTCGTGATATGTGTAGCTCCATTTCATAGTTCCTCTCTCCAGCCGAAAGAAGTATGACCCGTTGTCTGTCCTCCTGGCATCTTTGATGCTCAGAGAGCAGTTGTTTCTCCTGGGGTCTCCCAGGAGGTAGAATCGGCCCTGGGTCTCCTCCTGCATTTTTTGAGCTGGGTTGTTTGTGGCTACTGGAGCATTTCGGCTTGCATTGGCTCTTTCCTGGAACCAGTAGCCATGAACAGGGTCAGAGTTATTCCAGCCCACCTGGGGGTAGAAGAAGGAGCAGGGCACATGGACACACAGGCCTTCCTGCACTGTCACCTCCCTCTGCACTTGCAGCATAAAACCTTTCTTGTAGTCCCTCTGTCCCTCCACCCCGACCCTCCCCCAGAGCGGGGCCAGCAGCAATGGCAGCAGCATGTCTGGGTGGAGGTGCCAGGGCCTGCTGGGGACAGTCTGCTCCTCAGGGTTCTTCTTTTAGGAACTGAGAGTGGCGGGACTTAGAGGAGGACCCACAGGAAGATGAGGGTGATGTCAGAACTGTGACCCTCCCAGAGGAGGAACTTCACACTCAGACACTGCCAAGGCTAGAGCAGCCTTTGGAGACTGACTGTTACCCACCATGTACACTCCTGGGGACCCTGTGGCCAGAGAGCCCACGAATCACCATGTCCCAATCCCACACAGGGCATGACCTCCTTCTTCCCTGTCAATGTCTTTCCCTTCAGGGAACACTTTCTGAATGATGAAAATGGGTGCCATCTGGCCTGACCCCTGAGCCTGGAGCTGTGGATGTTTGTGGAGTCAATGGTGGGGCTCAGGGACAGAGTGATGGTGATGGCCCAGGAGAGGTGACTAGTAGCTTCTCTCCCCTCTTCAGCAATCACAAGGTGTGTGTCCCCTCTGCACATCAAGGTCAACACTGCAGATCCAGATGTTGTCTTCATAGAGTCACTGTCTGGTTGGGAGACACTAAGTCTTCTTGAATTAAGGTTCCCAGTGATAGGGGCTGTAATTCTGTGAGTATCTGTGTTTGTGTGTTTTAAGACTCCATTAGTTGGCTCAGCGCCTGTGGCTCAACGGGCTAAGGTGCCAGCCACGTACACCTGAGCTGTGGAGGGTTCGAATCCAGCCCAGGGCCCACCAAACAACATTGACAGCTGCAACCAAAAAAAAAAACATAATAGCCGGGAGTTGTGGTGGGTGCCTGTAGTCCCAGCTACTTGGGAGGCGGAGGCAAGAGACTTGCTTGAGCCCAGGAATTGGAGGTTGCTGTGAGCTGTGATGCCACAGCACTCTATCCAGGGTGACAGCTTGAGGCTCTGTCTCAAAAA
>CAUYRH010086297.1:0-19110 GCA_963574655.1 Perodicticus potto
AATTGGCGTTGGCAATAGTTTCTTGTCTATGACCCCAACATCACATGTTACTAAAGCAAATTAAACAAGTCAAATTATATCAAACCCTATATTAGGGCTGAGTCAGCCCTAATATAGAGCTAATTTATAGCTTTCATATGAAGGCTAAAACCCAATTATAGCACAAGAATACAGGGAAAAGGGAAAGAGAGGGGAGGGGAGGAGGGAGGATGGGTGGAGGGAGGACAATTGGTGGGATCACACCTACAGTGCATCTTAGTAGGGTACTGGTGAAACTTATTAAATGTAGAGTATCAATGTCTTTATATAGTGATTAAGAAAATGCCATGAAGGCTATCTCTCACAGTATGATCAAAATGTTTCTGATTATATATGAAGCACATTCTGCCCTATGATTGCACCAATGTACACAATTATGATTTAATAAATTATTTAAAAAAAAAGAGAAAAAGAAAAAAAGAAAAGAAAAAAAAATTATATCAAACCAACACAGAAGAGAAATCAATCAAAAAGGAAACCCACAGAATGGGAAAAAACACCCTCAAATCATTTACTTATGAGTTTTAGAGACAGAGAATTTAAATAACAACGGTTACCTCTGTTTAGAGGTAACCTGATAGAGTCTTCTAATGAGTCATATATGGGTAGCAGAGTGGACACTAGGGGAAGTTAGATTTATTCAGATGTAAAGACATTTGTGCAAGATTTGGAAGGTGGCATCATGCCAGCAGGCAGTAAATTCTGGAGATTAGGGTGCCAGTCATTGCTATAAGCTTGCACGTGCTGTTACTGATCAGCTTGTGTACTTTAATGGCATGGGGCAGTGCCCAGGCAAAAGATTCCTCTAGCTCCTGCCAAATTTCTTGCTTCAGCTCCTCCAAGTCTGGGGCCAGCTTAAGTGTGGTGAAGTACATAGCTCCTTCCACTCTGGCCAACTTGGAGGCAGGTTCAAGGTTTTCCCTGTGAAATCCAGCACACCAGAATTGAACAGGTGAGGAAGATGTTATTGAATGCTGGACAATAGGAAAGAGATTGAACTCAACTCCACTGAAACAGAAGGTCAGAGTTTTTTAAATCTGGAATTAGCTACTAGCAATGTACTGGAGAATATTGGCAGAGCTGGTCTATGTGGTTAGGCTGTGTGTGGTACCTATTCAGATCAGGCTCCTGCACTCCCACAGACTGGGACATAGAAGCATTGTAGGCAGTTAAGGATAACTACGTTTCCAAGAGAAAGGTCCCAGGTCCTTGAGAAAGATGGTCCTGGGTTGTAAAACTGGCAGGAGTCTGGGAGGTTTATATCTCAAAGGGGCAGAGATAGAGTTTACAACTACAAATGTTCTGAAGCAAAGGCTCTAAGGAAAAGGAAGTCAAGGATCCATAGTCAGGAAGAAAACTGTCCAAAGATTGGTCAACCTGGGGGGAAGGTTAAGGTGCATCTTGTTCAATTTATCAATGTAGAGATTGTGAGCAATGTTGGCAAGAGTAGCTTTGTAGCTCAAGGCAAAGAACTAATATGGGTAGTTTCAAGAGAAAAGGAGAAAAGAGGAAGTAGAGACAGCACATCGATGATTCTTAAGGAATTTTGCTCTAAAGGAACTAGACAGACTGAAGGCTGAGGGTGAAGTGGGAGTCAAGAGAAGGTGTTTTAGTTGAGAGAAATTACTGCATGTTTATATGCAGATGAGACTGATCCAGCAGAGATGGAAATATTAATCATGCAGGTAAGAAAGAGGAAGAAGGCTGGAAGATGTTCCTGTGTGGACTAAGAGAAGTAAGGTCTAGTGTGTAGTTTAAAGGGTTGGCCTTGGATGATATCCCTAACTGCTATTCACATTAGTAGAAGGGAGGGCATAGTCGTAATTCAGAGACAAAAAGGCAGGAAGATATATTGGTGGGAACCTTTGGAAAGTCTATACTGTGTGCTACAATAGGAAGCCAGGATTTCAGTTAACCATAGGAGAGAGATTGAGAGATAAGTAGGAAGTGCAAGAAGGTCTGATAGCTGGCCAAGAACAATGAAAGAGCGACTGGGCTTGGATAGAAAACAGGGATTTCCCAGGCAACACAGGGTCGACCAGTGAGGAGTGTCCGTGAATTAAACCAAGACCAGTTAGCAAAATTGTGCATTTTCTCCAGATAAGTTTTACTATGAAGGTCCAATCAAAGTCAGTGGGCAATTAGATTTGACTAGGACTGGAGGTTTCCCGTATGTCTACGACAAAAGGAAAAACTCTGAAGGTTTTGTGCTTTTGACTACAGTCATCCCTTGGTATTCAGAGGGGATTAGTTTCAGGAGCCCTGAGGATACAAAATTATGTGGATAATCAAGTCCCTTAAATCAAATGGCATAGTATTTACATGTAATCTACACATACCCTCTCCTATACTTTCATTATTCTTTATATTACTTATACTGCCTAATACAATGTAAATGTTAGGCAAATATAGTCACGTGCAGCATAAGGACGCCTCTGTTGGTGGCGGGCTACACATACAAAGATAGTCCCATGAGATTATAAAGGAGCTGAGAAATTTCTATTGCCTGGAAGGCAGGATTTAACACAACACACATTCACGTGCTTGTGGTGCTGTTCGTGTAAACAAACCTACTGGGCTGCCAATCGTACAAAAGTATAACACTTACAGTTATGTACAGTACATAATACTTGATAATGATAATAAACCACAATGTTTATGTATTTACTGCTATATGAAGGTCCTTCCGGATGTATTTCAGAAGGTGGCCTGGGCCTGAAGATCTTCCAAAGGGACAAGATGCGAAGGTGGAAGACAGTGGCACTGTTGTGCTGGCCCGGTGTAGGTCCAGCTTAATATGCCTGTTTGTGTCTTCATTTTTAACAAAAACTTTCCAAAAAAGCTTCAAACAGAAAAAGTATTACAGAATAAGGATACGAAGAAAAAATATTTTTCTACATCTGTCCAATGTTTGTGTTTTAAGCTGTGCTGTCATCAATGAACTAAAACATTTTTAAAAAATGAAAAATTTAATAAAGGTAAAAAGTTATAGTCAGCTAAGGTTAATTTATTAATGAAAGAAGAAAAAAAATTTTTTATAAACTTGGTATAGCCCACATGTACAGGGTTTATAAGTCTACAGTGGTATACAGTGGTGTTCACTCATAACTCTCTCACTGATTCACCTAGAACAGCTTTCAATCCTATAAACTCCCTTCCTGGTAAGTGCTTTATACAAGTGTACCATTTTTTTGTAACATATTATACAGTATTTTTACTGTACCTTTTCTGTATTTAGAAATGTTTAGATACTACAAATACTAACCCTTGTGCCACAATTACCCACAGTATTAAGTACAGCAACATTTTATACAGGTGTGGCCTAGGAGCCATAGCATGTCATAGCCATATCAGAGAGCCTAAGAATGTGGGAGGCTATACCATCAATGTTTGTTGGTGTTTAGGAAGCTATCCCATCAATGTTTGTTGGTATAGCCTCCTACACATGCTTGTATAAGTATTTGATGCTTCCACAATGACAAAAATGACATAAAATGCATTTCTCAGAACCTATTCCTTATTAAGCCAGGCCTGAATGTAATTGTTATACTATAGTTTTTTACTCTGTGTTTCTTTGAAATAGTTTAAATCAATGATTGGTTGAATCCACAGACACAGAACCTGTGGCTATGGAGAGCTGACTGTAGATACAAAATCAATGGCTTCTGCATGTCATTACTCACACTGACACATTCTTTTGCTCTTGTTAAGTATAGTGTTATGTGCATTTCTGTTTTCAATGAACAAGTATTTACTTAGCGCTAATAACAATAGCTAACATTTACTTAGCAGTTAACTGTGTTTCAGGCACTTTTTTTTTGCCAGTATTTTTACTCATTTGATCTTCATATCAACACTGTAAGAGAGGTAATATTATTATCTGCACTTTCCAGATGAAGGCACTAAGGCACAGAGAAATTAAATGGCTTGCCCAAGATAAGACAGTAACTGGATGAGATATAAATCCAGTCTGGGATTTCAGAGTCTGGGCTCCTATCACTGCACTGCAGTTGTCTAAGAATTAAATGGTCCACCAACAGTCATGTAGCATAAAAAGTAGATAAGGTTTAATTAACAAATTAGCTAGGAAAACATACACCCATGAAACAAAGAGTGAGGAAAGCAGATTGATATAATGATGTTGGCACACAATGTTTGCAGGAGGGAAACTCATACATAGAATAGGGGTTGTCAAAATGGATTTGGAAGCACAGGTAGGACATGAAGACATGGAGGCAAATCCTCCCTTCCCCCCATGGTGGGACAGCGGAAGCAAATTCTGGACTGTGGGATGGAACTCAGTGTCTTGAGGAAGACAGTAATGGGTGAGGCAGGGGTAAGATTGGACTCGGGTGAGGGCAGTGGGAAATAAATTTGGGGGGGAAACAATGGGAAATTTGAAAAATGTGTAAGGTGGGGATTTTGAGGGAATGCCTTATGATGCAGCCAACAAACTTTAATCAGCTTGATGGGTTGGTGCTGTGAATCCCTCCTCAAGGGTCTACAGGGACAAACCACACTTGACCCTGTGAGCAGTCATGGGAATGGATAGAGGGGAGGGACTGTGGCCATGTTCAATGCATCTTTTCCCCTCCATTTTCCATTTTCTTTACAGACCTAATAGATGTGTAATGAATGCTAAATAGAAAATTCACTAAATACTGATGGAATTTGATGATTAACTGAATAAGAGAATAATGAAAATTGTTGTGTGTTTTTAGAGCACTTGTTTCCTCATTTTACTTTTTATAATTGACACATACACCATCTATGGAGTGCAAAGTGATGTTTCAATGGATGTCCACATAGTATAATGATAAAGTCAGGGCAATTCATCAATGGATAATGTCTGTGCTTTAAAATTTTTCATAGAGCAAGAAATTATTAATGTTAATGACAAAATGAGAATATTGAAAAGGGATTTCAACAGAATGAAAGTTTCAGGATACCAGAATAAGTGTAAGTACTACACTTAGCAGCAATTCACTCACATGTGTCAGCGTTGTTCAATAGTTGCATAAGAGAAGTCACAACCAGCATCTAAATATGATTTTAAAAAATCATGATTTCTCATCACAAATTTATTGTCTAGCACCAAAAAAATAATGGAGAGAGGTGTGTCTTTCAGTTTCATAATGGAGAGAGGTGTGTCTTTCAGTTTCATAATGGAGAGAGGTGTGTCTTTCAGTTTCATAATGGAGATAGGTGTGTCTTTCAGTTTCATAATGGAGAGAGGTGTGTCTTTCAACTTTTTTTCCCTAGACCCTAGGTGGGAAGCCTGGGAGCAACCTGCTAATAGCAGCAGCTGTGCTTATAAATCTCTCTCTCCTACTGACAGAGCTTAGTTCAGCTAAATGCAAACCTAGTGTGTAATTATATATTTACAAGGTATACATAATAATAGCTAAATGGTAAACACTAAGGAAGTAAAATGAAAAATTTAAAAAACCGAGCAATGAATGCAGAGACTGGAAATACTCTTCTACTCACTGCGCCATGTACAGTCATTTAGGAATAAATTTCGTATGTGCAAATGAAGTAATAGAAGCTAATTTGATAGCTAACAATACTGAGCAGAAAAATTACCCATTAGAAAACTGTCATGAATTTAGATTTAGATTACACCCCCCGTAATTTTCCCAAGCTTTGGTGGGTGACATTGTTAGGCTTGGGTTTTCCTCCTGTCTAAAATTAAAATTGCAGTGATTCATAGCTACTGCGGTGGCTTGTACTGGGTCAACATGGCAAATCTGGAATCTGTTTTCCCAGAACTCCCTGCAGGGTTCTGCATTACAGGAATTTGTACAGAATTTGGAAAGCAGAAGAAAAGTGACAGTCATTAATTTCTGAAGGTGTTATGTGTACAAGCAATGACGGGAGCAAAGGTGCCATGGTTTCTGGCTTGTCCTTGTCCCTGGCTCCACATCCAGCTCTTTTGTTCCAGTAGCCGAACTGACCAGCAGTGGCCCTGGGGCCATTTGCAGACTTTAAGTTAGGGGTCCAGAGAAGCAGTACTAAGCACACACATTCTTTAAATTTATGAAAATATCATTTTACAAACTCAAATGCATATATTTTTAAGGTGCAATTTCATAAGTTTAGAGAAATGTACACACTCATTTATGTACATGTATATACCCCAAATTAGACACAGAACATTTTGACCATTCCCAAAATCTCTCTTCTCCCAGAAGAGAGCTGATCTGACTATTGTCACTCTAAACTCGTTTTCCCTATTTTAGGACTTTATATAAGTGGTATTATACATCAGGCACTATTTTGTGTTTGGCTTGCATGTTTTGGAAATCTGTCCATGTTGTAGTCATCAATATTTCATTCCTTTTTAATGTTTTGAGTAGTATTCTATCATATGACTATGCCACAATTTGTTCATCCATTTGTCTATGGATACACATTTGGCTTGTTTTCAGATTTATAAGTAAACTTTTCTAAACACTAGCCTGTGTCTTTGTGTGACATGTTTTCACACACTTATTGAAATACATCAGAGTGGAACTATTAGGTCAAATACAGTAAGTGGATACTTAAACTTGGTAAGAAACAGCCAAAGTACTCTCTAAAGTGCCTATCACATTTTATACTCCTGCCAGCAGTGTCTGAGAATGCCAATTATTTCACAGCCTCCGCAACATATGGTACTAAATCTCTTTATTATTAGTCATTATAGAGGACCTGAAATTATATTTAATGTTGGCTTAAATTTACATTGCCTTAATGTCTAATAATATTTTAATATACTTATTAAATATTAGTATCTTCTTTTGTGAAGTTTCTATTCTAGGTTTTTGCTGTTTTTAAATTTCTTATCAAATTATTGAATTGTAGGAATTTATTTTGTATTTTGGATACCAGTCCTTGTTTGGACTTATACCATAAATATTCACTCATAGTCTGTGGTACCCTTTCATTTTCTTAAAACATAGCTTTTGAAGAGCAGTAAATTTAAATTGTGATAAAATACAATTTACCAATTTTTATTATTTTGTGGCCAGTGCTTTATATATTCTGTCTGAAAATCACTTGCCTAAACTCAAATTGGAAATTTTTTTTTTCTTTGGTTAATGGTACTATATCTTCTTTTCTAAGGCTAAAAATATCTAATTGGAAGCATACATCACAATTTTTCTATCATTTAAATGAAGTATAGTAAAGATTTCATATATTAATATGCTTATTTTTCACTTAATAGTGGGTATGTTTCTTTGGTTTTGATTTGTTGTTGATTTGTTGTTCTTGTTTGTTTTTTATTTTTTAAGTGTAATTACATGACTGACTACTGTCAGTGGGGCATTGGAGAAAAAATTATTAGATCTCTATGATCTTTTTCCAAAAGTCTATTTTATAATTTTACAAAGTGAAAAATAGTATTGAAAATTACAAATAAAGGCTCAGTGCCTATAGCTCAGCAGCTAAGGTGCCAGCCACATACATCAGGGTATACACACATACACATACACATACTCAGCCCTGACAGCTATCCAACGATGACAACTACAACAAAAAAATAGCTGGGTGTTGTGGTGAGTGCCTGTAGTCCCAGGTAGTTGGGAGGCTGAGGCAAGAGAATAGCTTAAGCCCAAGAAATTGAGGTTTCTGTGAGCTATGATGCCACAGCACTCTACTGAAGGTGACGGAGTCTATAGTGAGACTCTATCTCACAAAAAAAAAAAGAAAGAAAGAAAATTACAAATAAACAGAAGGACATACAATAGCCACATAATTGGAATATTTGTATTGTTACACGCTCAAGTTGGTTTAAAACTAAACTACTCACAAAAGATTCAAGAAAACATTATATTATAACATAATCACAAAATAATCTCCCAAGAATTTTATGTTTTTGAAAATTTATTCTGAGAAAAAAGAGGAATAAAAAGATTTCTATTTGAGAAATATACCCAGTTCCTATTAATAAAGAAGAAATGACAATGATGGAAAACTCAGTGTTTCTTCTTGGGAATTAATTTAGTACATTTGTTTCGAGTGGACCCTGAGACTAAAGAGAATAATGAGCACATCATTGTCTTTTCGTTTCTTAACTCCAAAGACAGGATCACCAGCATTTGGCATTTGTTCTTCAGCTAATATTTCAATGAGCTGAATACACTTCATTCTCCCGAGCTAATAAATCCACTCAGAATTCTGTTGTCAGAATGAGAGCAAACTGTCTGGTGTAGTGAAGGAGCACAGCCCGCCCCTGGTATCAGGACAGGCAAGTTCTGATTCGCCATTTAATAATCTAGTCCTCCTGGGCCTCTGTTCTTCATTACTACAATAGAGATAACAGCACCGCTTACCACACAGTGTTTTTCGAACAGCCAAAGAGACAGTGTATGTGAAAGCACCTTGAAAGGAATAACTGGAATTAGTCGTTGCAGTTGTTCACAAGCCTGTGAGTGTGAACTCTTCCATTTAGTCCTAGAGGCTAGGCCATCAACAGGAGGAAAATGGAAATGTGCAGAAATGGCTCAGGTTTGTTACTAATCATCTCCTCATTCCTAGTCTAACTCAACAGCAAATAGTATAAGAAGAAAATGTTTTTTCAGTCTTCAGAATCAAGGTCTTAATAAATGGGGTGACCCGATATTTTGGTTTTTACTGTTCTGGTGTACAGGTGCTTCTCATCTGACAACAGGGTTATACCCCTATAAACCTAGTATAAATTGAAAATATTACTAAGTCAAAAATGCACCTAACTCACTGAGCATCAGAGCTTGACCTCACCTACCTTACACATGCTCAGAACACTTACATTAGCCTGCAATTGGACAAAATCATCTAACACAAAGGCTATTTCATAATAAAGTGTTGAATTTCTCATGCAATGTAGTGAACAGTGTACTGAAAGTGAAAAATGGAATAGTATATAGGTACCATCCCAAAGTTGAAACTATCGTAAGTCAGAGACAATCAGTCAGTATTAGTGGCAGCTCCTTTTGCTGTTAAAGGTGTCCTGGACAGCCTGTAAATGACACAAGCACTGTAGGGTGCTAATGGGGTGCTGTCCCAGGAGCAGGTTCATATCAGCATTAGTGAGAAACTGTCTAAAGTTCTGGGCATAAGAGGTGCTGCCAACCCTCACTCCCAACTCCTTACTGGAATGATTGATAAAATCAATAAAATCACAAGTTAATTATTGAACTCACAAAGAAAAAAACATCTTGAAATTGTGGTATGGTATATGTATACCGTGGAATATTATGCAGCCTTAAAAAAGATGGAGACTTTACCTCTTTTATGTTTACATAGATGGAGCTGGAACATATTCTACTTAGTAAAGTATCTCAAGAATGGAAGAAAAAGTATCCAGTGTACTCAGTACTATTATGGAACCAATTTATATTCGCTCACAATTTCATATGCAAGATAAATCACAACTATAGCCTGGGATGAAGGAGGAAGAGGAAGGGGTTGGGAAGGGAGGGGGGAGGTTTAATTGAGGGAGGGTAAATGGCGAGACCACACCTACGGTACATATTGCAAGGGTACATGTCAAATCTACTAAGCATAGAGTATAAATGTCTTAACACAATAATTAAGTAAATGGGGTGAAGGCTATATTAACCAGTTTGATGTAAGCATTCCAAATTGTATTTTAAAAAAGCACATTGTACTCCATAAATGCATTAAGGTATACATAAACATCTAGATGTTTGTGACTTATTAAAAAAAATAAAGTGAACCAAGTGAATGATAGCTCAAAAAAAGAAAGAAAAAGAAAAACATTGTCTTGTGATTGAGGTTTCTAACTGTCCTCCAAAATCCATTTCCCTCTTCATCCACAGAAATAGAATAGTAGCTATGACAGGGCTGCCAAACTGGGGACATACTTTCTTTAATGAAATGCTGGTCAGGGTTATGTGCTTCTCTTCTAGACATGGCCCCATGGTGGTCCTCAGCACAGAGGTATAGTCTATAGCAACTCATCTTTGATTCTACCGCTGGCCATCACACAACGGAAGGAAGGATCTGAGTGACTGCTGCTCTGAAGGCAGAGCTGACTGCTACTCTCGGCCATTCCTCTCAGACAGTTAGGGGAGAGAGAAATCAGTTTGCTTTGGGGGATACTTTTATTTTTTGTTTTGTTTTGTTTTTTCTTTTTACAATAGCCCCACTACACCTGAGCTAACATAGGTAGCTCAGAGACTGGACATCTTTAGAGATGGGGTGCAGTACAAGGTCAAGGGCAGGGAAAGGAGGAGACCAAGATTACAGAGCTGGTGGAGAGACTTGCCAATGAGCAGAGATGAGATGATAGATGACCTCTGTAGCCAGCTGACAGGCCTGCGTACATTCCCCACTGACCCCATCCACATGCTGTGTCCCGAGCGAGAAGATACTGGTTTCTCTCTTACACTGCCAACATAGTCGGGAAATGACAGTGTTTGCTGAGGAGAGCCCCAGCTCCTCTTCACTTGAAAACAGAGTCCTTCTCAAAATAATTAAACAAAAATATCCCAGATTACTATCTTTACCACCTGATCATTCACCCACCCACCCCCACACACACCACCAACAAAAAATCAACTTTCTTTCACTGCCTTTTGACATCCACTGGCAAAGAGACTTAATCACTGACATGGTTTTTGAGGGATCACAATAAATCCAGGTTGACATAGCAGGTAAATGCAACTCACAAGCCATTCAAGGGGTCAAAGTAATTTTGAGAGGATCAAACAAACTACAAAATAGAAAATGGAACAGTATTCCTATGATGCAGAACTACTAAAAAATACACAGGGGAACTTCAATACAAATGCTGTGTGAATGGTTAAAGAGTTTATAATTAGTAAACATAAAGAAAAATTATCTTTGAAATAAAAAATATGATTTTTGTACTTAAAATATAATAGAGAGATTGAAAAAGATCATAGTCATTGTTCAACATTAAATGAGAGTGCATAAAATTCAAACACAAAAATATACCTTAACTCAAAAGGGAAACAGGTAAAACTGAATGAAATGTTAAATCTAGAAGAAAGAATTCGCTTATTATATCTATAATTAAGTAATATACAAGCCAGTAACAAAAAAAGTAGAATTAAGTGTAAATATAAAGTAGATGAACAAAGAACATAATCAGGGAGCTATAAATCAGACAACCTGGAGCAAACAGCCACCAATAGGGAGAACACCGCTGTCATAATTCAATGACCTTCAGACTGAGTTGGAATCAGATTTCAAATGAAAGAACTAAATGATGGAACAGAGGAAGTATTCCATGGCACAAAGCATGTTTGAATAGAAATAGTGGGGGGAAAAGTCTTACATAGAAGAAAGACTTTACAAGAAATATGTCTAAAACAGTTATTTTTTAAGGTTAAAAATAAAGACATGGGTAAAGACATATCAAACGCATGCCAACAAAAGGAAAACAGAACTGTGAAATTAATACAGTGTAAAATGGAATTCAAATTCAAAAAGCTGATTAACATAAAGGATTTTTAGTAACAATAAACCATAAATTCCCTGAATGCATATAAAGGTACAAACATTTAGATGCCAAACAACAAAATAATAACAGTCAGAACTAAACACTGACAAGATTGACAGACTTGTGTGATGTTACTGGAGTAATGAGCAACGATCATGGTTTTCTTACAGCAAAAACTTAGAAACAGGATTTTGTTTTCCTTTCCTTATGGGACTGTTACCTAATTTAATTTGACTACTTATTATGCACGGACTATGTGTAAGGCATTGGTCTAAGAATGAAATCAAGGAATGACACTTTAATGTAAATTTTACGAACATTGCTCCTGGTTAACTTTCTCACACACGGAAAAGTTCAAATTGAACTTCCTGGGATATAATTGTAACACTGATGAGTTCAGCAATTATTTAAGGAAATTGTTGACTAGAAGAAATAATAAAGTATAGTTTAAAAGCTGACAGAAAACCCAATTATAATTTCATAACTTTTATTAACTATTCAAATGGCCCCATACATTTTGCACTGCGCTAGAGTCTCTGTAACCCAGGTGAAAAGGAATTCCTGCATTTATTGTGTACGCATGCCTTCACTTTATTGCCCTTCACAGATATTGCAATTTTTACAAATCACAGATTTGTAGCAACCCTAAGGCTAGCAAATTTCTTGGGGCTACATTTTCAACAGCATGTGCTCACTTCCCAGCTCTGCAGAACACTGGCAATTCTCACAGTATTTTAAACCTTTTAAAACTTTATTATTATTAATATATCTATTATGATGATCAGTGATCCATGATGTTTGATGTTATTATTCTGATCGTTTGGGGGCTCCATGATTCCTGCCCATATAAGATGGCAAACTTAATAAATAAGCATGTTTTGACTGCTTCACCAACTAACTGGTCTCCCATATCTCTCTCTCTCCTGAGGCCACTCTGATAAACAACAATATTGAAATTAGGTCAATGAATAACCTCACCATGGCTTTTAAGAGAAAGCCTTTCTAGGTTTAAGAGAAAAGAAGAGTCACACTTCTCTCACTTTAAATAAAAAGCTAGAAACAATTAAGCTTTGATAAACAGGCCATGTCAAAAGGTGAGACAGGCTGAAACCTAGGCCTCTGGTGTCAAACAGTCAGCCAAAGCAAAGGGAAAGTTCCTGAAGGATCTTAAAGCTACTCCAGCTAACACAAATTTTAAGAAAGCCAAACAGTCTTACTGAGGATACAAAGAAAGCTTGAGAGGCCTAGTATAAGATCAAATCAGCCACCACATTCCCTAGAGTCAAAGCCAAAGAGAGATCAAAGCCCTCACTCCCTTCAATTGTATAAAGTATGAGAGAGGTGAGGAAGCCGCAGAAGATGAGTTTGAAGATAGCAGAGGTTGGTTCATGAGATTTAAAGAAAGAAGCCTTCTCCTTAACTTGAAAGTCCAAGGTGAAGCAGTGAGTGCTTCTGGAGAAGCTGTAGTCTGTTAATCAGAAGATCTAAGGTTGCTGCTGAAGGTGGCTACACTAAACAAAAGATTTTCAATGTGGATGAAACAGTTTTCTACTAGAAGATGTTCTCCGGGACTTTATTAGATAGAAAGGAGAAGTTAAGGCCTGGCTTTAAAGCTTCTACTGTAGGCTGACTTTCTTGGTACGGGCCCATGCAGCTGGTGACTTTAAGTTGAAGTGAGTGTGCATTTACCATTTCAAAAAACCTAGACCTCTTAAGAATTAGGCTAATCTACTCTGCCTGTCCTCTATTAACAAAACGACAAAGCCTAAATGATACCACATCTCTTTTAGGCGTGGTTTACTGTGTATTTTAAGCCCATTCTTGAGACTATAGTTCCAAAAAAACAAAAAAAAAAAAGAAAGATTCCTTTCAAGATGTTACTGCTCACTGACAGTGCACCTGCTCACCTGAGAGCTCTGACGTGGATGTACGAGGAGATGAATGCTGTTTTCATGCCTTCTAACACAACAGCCATTCTGCAGCCCAAGGAGCAAGTTTGACTCTCCACTCTTATTAGTTAAGAAATATATTTCATAAGGCCATAGCTAATATAGATAGTGATTCCTCTGATGGCTCTGGACAAAATAAATTGAAAACTCTTTGAAAATAATTTGCCAATTTAAATGTCATTAAGAACATTTGTGATTCATAGGAGGAGGTCAAAATAGCAACATTAGCAGGAATTTTGAAGAAGTTCATTCTAATGCTCATGACTTTTGAGGAGTCCAAGGCTTTAGTGGAGGAAGTAACTATAGATGTGGTAAAAAGAAAATGGACTGGAATAAACGTGGAACCCGAAGATATGAATTCCAGTGACTTTAACAGATGAGGAATTGCTTCTTCTGGATGAGCAAAGAAAGTTGTTTTTTAAGTAAAATCTACTCCTAATAAAGATGCTGTGAATATTGTTGAAATGAAAAAAAAGGATTTAAAGTATTTCATAAACTCGATTAGTAAAGTGGTGACAGGGTTTAAGAGGACAGACTTCAAATTTGAAAGAGTTCTACTGTGGGTAAAATGCTATAAAACAGCATTGTATACCACTGAGAAATCGTTCATAGAAAAAGGAGTTAATCCATGTGGCAAACTTCTTTACTGTCTTACAGAAAGACACTACGCCACTGTCACCCCAGCCTTCAGCAACCATCAATCTTATTATTCAGCAGCCACCAGCATTGAGATAATCATTTACCAGCAGAAAGATTACAAATTACTGCCGATTGATATAATTCTTCGCACTTTTTAGCAATAAAATACTTTTAATTAAGGCTTGTACATCTTTTTCAAACACAATGCTACTGCACACTTAATAGACTACAGTATAGTGTAAGCACAACTCTTACATGCACTGGGAAGCAAAAAAAATCTGCGAAACTTCCTTTAGTGAAACATTCACTTTATATTATATTGGCCTGGAACCTGCAATATCTCCAAGGTGTTCCTGTAGTATCTTTAGCATCTATTATCAACAAACCAAGGAATAGACTTAGAACCATCCGTGAACATATAATACACTGAATTAATACAACATGCCAGGCTCATTAAGAGAATAAAAAATTGCTTAAGTCTAGGTTCACAGTACTTACTTTAAAAAGTATTGCAAGAATGGAAAAATAAATATGCAATGTACTCAATACTAATATGAAACCAATATATAAACAATTCCATGCTCATATGAAAAATAAAACACAAATGCAGTCTAGTATGGGGGTGGGGAAAGAGGAGAGGGGAGGATAATTGGCAGAAGGAGAGAGGGCATGAGGCGGGATCTCACCTATTGTGCACATCGTGAGGGTGTATACGATACCCCCTAGAGGAGGGGCTCTTTTTACAACTGGAACTTTATCCTGGAAGTGAGACCAATGTAACCTAAAAATCTGGACCCTCACAGTAATTGGAAATAAAAAAGATGATTAAACTATTAGACTAAACCCAAATAGAAAAGAATGAATAAGGTTCACTAGATGAATCATATTTAGCTGAGTAAGCTGGTGAATAACTTGTTAGAACAAGTCTTAATCCCATTTCAGATAAGAAAATGGTTTAGGAATTCTATTGGAAATACTAATTTTTACCAGAGGCAATGAGAAATATCATTACACAAAAATATTATGTTCTAGACCAGTTTGTGAATAATTTTTCATTCACAGAAGTTACTCTGCTTTCACTCCCAACATCCTCAATACTCCTGTTATTGACAGAGAGAAAAGACATTAAGGGGAAAAGGGACAGACATGGGGCTGGAGAGTTAGTGATCTGGCTTTGGAGTGCTCTGGGTGTGAAGCATGTTCTCAACTCACTCTTTCTCTCCACCATGAATCACACCAAAGGGTCTATGTGACAGTCCTCCACAACTTCCGCCTGCATGTGTAGACCAGACCAACTCACTCCAACCGGTGCTTTTGACTCCCCCTAATTACTGGTCCTTCTAAAGTCCTGCTCTTCTTTTACTGGGTGACTTTACCCATCTTGACAGCCCTTCCAGAGAAATATCCAGAAAGATGTCACCCATGCCATCCATATCTGGTCCACAGGCATCCAGGACCTTGGCCCCACTGGATAGTGGAAATGCAGTCAACCTCCAACCTACCCCTGTCTTCATCTCTGCACTGCTGCCTCAGCTCAACCATAGAACTTCACATTGGCCCCCTTGCTCTCTTAAATTCTGAAGGCTCCTGTCCATCTTTCTAAGTAGTTCTCTCGAAACCTTTCTTAAGGGCGAAGTGGGGGAATCTACACAGATGCTCCTCTCCCACATCGAGGAGAGGAGGTGACTGCAGGATATGTCGTTACACTCTAATAAAAGTTCTCCCTGATGGAATCCTCTCCTTACATGCATCAGTCCCTGCTCTTTTATAGGACTGAGGTAGGGGACTTCCAATGTCGGCAGCATCAGTTTCAGAGATTTTTACCTCGTCCTATGTAACTTAATTTAGATTATGTGAACACTTACACCTAGTGTGTGTTTTTGGCCCTTCATATGTCAACTGAAACTGACAAGGAAAAGAGACCTATTTTAAGACCTTAGAGAAAAGTAAAAGAGAAGAAAAACAGCTCAGTTGGGTGGGCAGTGGAAGATATTTTACACAAAGGAAGCTTTTAAAAGAAAATGAGAAAGTAAGCAGAAGATGTTCAGCAGAGCTACTTTCAATTACTCAAACCTGAAAAATCAGATGAAAAGAATGTAAAATGTTTACAAACAGAAATAGAGTATAAGAGAAATCAGTCCCTCAGAGATCTCAATTATCCGTGTCCAATAATCTCCCCATTATCCGACACCCACGGGGATTGGTAGATTCTGGATAAATGTAGTTTCTTGTTGCTTGAGAGGTACTATTAAAAATAGGCCTAGCTAATTCTATACCCCATACTATAACAGAAACCCTGTATTGACTTGATATTAATATTGAAAAACACTAATTAAAACCAAATTAAGAAAAATAAAGACAAAGTTCACTTATCATAACATAGTTTTACTGTATCATAAAATAGAGTTATAAATGCAGTGTCTGATGTCACTTTACTTAAATGGCAGCTGATAAACTTTTCAACTTCATTACCATATTTTTTAACTTCCAGTAACACACATTAACACTTAAAACTGCTATAGAAAACATGCGGGGATGGCAGGAGTGATGCTGGAAGCTTCAGCTTCCTGACAGCACAGTACACCAAGTTTAAACTCTGAGGTTTTTTTTACTTTTGGGCTTGGTCCTATGCTTGAATGCTGGTTGTTGCTTGATTTCCACATAATGGGTAGCTTACTGTATTTATTTCCTCAGTAGATATTTACTGAGTGTCTACTATGTCTGGCAGAAGAAACAGAAATGAAGTGGCATAACACTTGCCTCACATGAAGAAATGATAATTTCATGACAGAGACAAATACACAGTAAGATTTGCCTACTAGTAAAATGGTACCGGACAAAGAAGTTGAAACCTCAGTGACTGGCTTGCAGAAGAGAGTATCAGTGATCAAAACTGACATGAAATAGACTAAGAAGAAATAACATCTTTAAAAGAAAATGGAATAAACAAAGTGATACTTTGGTGAGTTCTAAGTAAGAAAAAGGCAAGTTGAAGTCTTCATTTATCTTTCAATTCTGTGTTGGCCTACTAAGTTTGATCAGTTTTCATTTTCATGAATGAGAACCTTCTCAAACACTAAATATTTTTAAATTTAAAAATAAGAGAAGCGATAAATCTAGTTTTTTTTAGGCCACTTGCTTACAGATAATTCAATCAGGGGGGGAATACTGTGAGCTTCCTTTTTGGAAGAAAAATGTCCCACTTAAAACAAACAAACATGAGACTACTCAAAAAATGTTAGAGAAAAAAAATTATCTGTATCAAGACATTAAATTCAATGGAACATGCATTCCAATGGTTAGTGGAGGTAACAGAAGAAGGCATTTGGCAACACATAACTAGAGGCAAGGCTGACATAATTACCACCACAAGCACCAAGGTTAAAATAGGAGCAATGGACCTTGACCTGAAAGGCTCCCCAGATGGGTTATAATCTAGAGTGTTCCTATGGATACGATGGATGAGTAGGCAACTTAGGTAATTCAATAGTATTACTCACACTATATAATAAAAACAGATCAAGAATGGTAAGGAAAAGACACAGATAGACATGGTAGCAGATATGGAAGCTCCGAATGAGCTCAACAAGATATTCACACAACTCACCACAGCTGATCTAGTGAAAATGCAAGTGTTCAAAGTCCAAACAATTAAACACAAATCAACACTTGAGACCATCTCTGAAACTACACCTCAGAGAAACCAACCAGCCACTTGGTAACAAAGGACAGAAACTTATTTTGACAAAAACCAGTATTTATTTCAGATTTGGGTTTGGCTTTCTTGCCTGCCATAACTGATTTTAGCTATCATGGTATCTGATTTTCACCATGGGATCCTGCACATGTCATCTCTTACTAGGATCCGTTTTAAGGAGATGCCACTTTGAGTAAATGACCACAGATTTCCTTTGAATGCAATTTTCCCACTTCCTCAAACAGCTGCCTCTATAACCCTAGGATGGCTTCTGAAATGCTCAGCTAAAGCACTAGTTTGGAGATGATGTCATGCAATGTTGGAATTCTGTCATTCAGTATGCCAGATAAACTTTAAACTATCAATAATAACAGTTGTATGATTCTGTGTACCTGAAAAATAGAGGATACCTACCTGGAACCTCATTTGTAGAATTAGAAGCAGCCCCTGTCAACATTACTCTTGGGAAATTTGTGCTTCCTTCACCCTTTGCTGAGTTAGAAGTTCTGGTTTTCAGGAAAGGATGCTTCTAGCAGAAGACATGCTATTGCCTCCCGGAACTTAAATTAAAGCTAGCACTCTCTGGTCATTTGGGGCCTTTTATTGCCAGTAGACCAGCAAGCACAAAACTGATTCACTATAACAACAGGGGAAATTGACCCTGTTTATCATGAAGAGATGATGCTAGTGCTTCACAGTGGAGGAGGGATGTGTATTTCTAGAACCCAAGGAGATTGGTTCTCCAAGTGCTTCTAAACCACAAATGAAATTGTCAGACAAGGCGTAGTCACCAGAAGTTCCATCTTCACAAGGTGAAGCTGCAGAAGCAGACCCTAACAAGGATTCTTGTGAGCAACTATTTACCAGGGAGATGTTATTAGAAAAAACTGGTAGTAAAGTAAGTGATATGGGACTGAGACGGGATGAAGGTCAAGCAAGAGTATGATGCCAGTTCTATTTTTAGATCTCTAAGTATTCTCCAAACATTCCTCTACTAAGGATATATCCATAAGACCAAAAATCACATTATAACAAAGATATTTGTATCAGAATGTTTATTGCAGCCCAATTCATAATTGCTAAGTCATGGAAAAGGCCCAAGTGCCCACTGATCCACGAATGGATTAATAAATTGTGGTATATGTATACCATGGAATATTATGTAGCCTTAAAGAAAGATGGAGACTTTACCTCTTTCATGTTTACATGGATGGAGCTGGAAAATATTCTTCTTAGCAAAGTATCTCAAGAATGGAAGAAAAAGTATCCAATGTACTCAGCCCTCCTATGAAGCTAATTTAAAGGTTTCATATGAAGGCTATAACCCAACT
>CAUYRH010086298.1:0-32212 GCA_963574655.1 Perodicticus potto
CCGCCTCCCAAGTAGCTGGGACTACAGGCGCCCGCCACAACGCCCGGCCATTTTTTGGTTGCAGCCGTCATTGTTGTTTGGTGGGCCCGGGCTGGATTCGAACCCACCAGCTCAGGTGTACGTGGCTGGCGCCTTAGCCCACTGAGCCACAGGCGCCGAGCTGACTTAATGCATTCTATTTGAGTTAACCATAGATATGTTACACAATTTATTCAACCATTTACCTACCAAAGGACAGTGAGATTGTTTTATTCCTTTTTGTCTCTATTAATAGTATTTGCTTATATTTATTTCTATTTACTTGTGCTTTTATTTTATAAGGTAGATTCCCCAAACTGCTATTTCTGGACAATTTTTATAGACACTTTAAATAACCTTGCAAAAGTGAACAATTCACATTCTTACCAGCACCTCTTACTTAACTACCTTTCAAAGAGGAAAGGATTATTTATTTCCACTTGAGATTCAAAATCTTTTTACATGTCAGTTGGCCTCTTTTGGTTCCAACTTTTCAATTTGTCATGGTTGTTTACGGTACACTTTATTATATACAAGCTGTTAAATTTTATCATATGCTACATCGAATATTTTCCTTATTTTGTTGGTATAATCAATTACGTTGACTTATTTCCTGATCATTATAGTATTTGGAATAAAATCTACTTAGACAAGTATGCTGTTACTTGAATAAACTAAAATTTCTATTTTATTTAGAATACTTACATTAGTAATTGATACTGACTTATAGTTCTCTTTTTAGTTATTTTTATCTGATTTCATTATTTAGCCTATCCTTGTTTCATACCATGACTTACAGCAGCGGTTCTCAACCCATGTTGGGTTGCAACCCAACTCGCGTGGGTTGCAACCCACAGGAACTGTCTTAAACAGTGGCAGCATTGGAAGGTTGAGAACCACTGAGTTATAGGATCCCTTCATCTTTTTTCTGTGAGTAGTTATAAGAAAATCAATTATCTGTTCTTTAAGCCCAGATAAATGTCAATGATAAAATCATCTGGTCCTGATGCCTTTCTAAATAAGAGATCTTTAGCCAAGTTCTGATTTTTTGTTATATGTACCTATTATTTGGCTTTCTACCATTCTTAAGTGAAACTAGATCACACATTTTTCTAGAAAATCATACATTTCCTTAAAGTAAACATATACTTGTACATACTCTTACAATTTTTAAAATTTCTTATGTATCTTTTCTAATTTTTAACATTGCATGTCTTCATTTTCTTCTTTTATCCTCAATTAGGCTTATCAGTTAATTAATTAAATCATAAGCATCAACTTTTTTATATTTCTTTTTCAGTTGATTTTCTCTTTACTTATTTTCACTTTTATGAATTCTTTATTCCTATTTAGTCTCTTTAGGTTTGATTTTTTTTTTTAATTTCTTAAGTTTCATACTTAGTTTATTTTCAGTCCACTTTAAAAATAAACACTTTTAGAGCTATTCATTCTATTTTGAATACAGCTTTAGCTGTAACCCATAGGTTTTTTTTTTTTTTAATACAAAGAATTTGTATTTTTATTACTTCCTAAATAATTTGCCATTTCCATTCTATTTATCTGTGCTTCGGGGATGGTTGAGAAGAGTTAAGATTACCTTTAAATTAAAAGAGAAATACATGCCATGAGGGCCTATTTAAACAGTATAAAAAGATTTACTTTAAAAGGACTGTCTCAGTACAAAGCCCCAGTCCTCTCTCCAGTAGTAATCTTTTCAGAGTCTGATGTTTTCTTCTAGGAATATGAATATTCTGTACAAGTACGTATTTTGATAAGTATTCCTTAACTTTCAATTTGTTAAAAGGCCTCCCAAGGCCATCGGCATGTTGTGGTAGATCTGAGGAACCCAGACCTTGCTCTTCATTGGCCTTGAATCTCTAACACTTTATATTGCCTGCTTCCTCCTGTCAACATTGTTTCCACAGTTCAAATCTGAGGAAGAACCATAGAATGGACTTACCTGGCCTTTTAAATTGTGGGTTTCTAATGTTGGCTTCATTTCATTTTCTGTGGAAGAATAATTCTGCTGTTCCAACCGCTTGATTTCAAGTCTACAGATGAAATTAAATACATCCTTTAAGTTCCCCTGCTGAGCAGCTTAATGTGACAGACCTGACTCTAGGTGGGGAGACTTCTTTTATTTATATCCTATGGTGGTACTAAGAGGTAGTGGCAATTTCGCAACCCATAAGCTCCATCTGTTTTCCCACCCTAAACTACCACAAGTAAATATTCATTCTAAGTAGAATTTACACCCACCTTGCAAAGATAGTCTCGAGGCAAATTCTCCAGGAGCCTCCAATTTAGAGTCTCAAATCTAAACACCTGCTGTGAGGCAGCTCCTGAAATGTTTCCTAATGACTTCCAGTTATTGTTATTCACACTCTGGTGGAATCTCCTTCTTGTGTATGTGTGTGTGTGTCTACACGTGAACATACAAGTTTAAATGAGTAGCCATATTGAAGAGAGTTATGTGGCAAAGAATAGAGGGTAGACTCCAGCCAATAGACAGCAAGGAATTCTCAATCTAACTGCAAAGAACTAAACTGTGAAGAAGTGAATTCTGCCAGCAACCATACAAATGGACTAGGAAGTGAACCTCTGAGTCAAGCCTGAGATGACTATGGCCCTGTAAGACACCTATGGTCAGGGGACCCAGATTCAAGACCCAGAGAAACTGGCCCACATAAATGTTGTTGTTTTATGTCTAAGTTTTAGGGCCGTTTGTAATGCAGGAATAGATAATGTATATACCTGTTTTTAGAAGTTCCTTGTAAAGCCCATGGTGATTGCTGGGAAGACTTCTTCCAGGTAAAAGATCTGCAGAAGAGTTAAGTGCCCCATCCAATCTCAACCATACTGTCCATGCTTTCTAAAAAGACCACAAAATCAGGTTTTGAAGATAGAAAAACAAAAACTGATGACTTAAATGTGGTCCACTTGAGAGTAGTAGAACCCAAATAGAACTTCAAAAGGAAAATAGCACCCCCTCCCCTCTCTCTCTCTCTCTCTCTCATATGTATGAGAGAGAGAGAGAGAGAGAGAGAGAGAGAGAGAGAGAGAGAGAGAGAGAGAGAGAGAGAGAATGTTTATTTTGAGGAATTGTGTCAGAATCATGGACACTAGCAAATCCAAAATCTGCAGAGCGGGCTTGCAGCTGGAGAAGCAGGAGGAGTTGCTGTTGCTATTTAAGTGCAAAGCTATCTACTGACAGGTTCACTCTTGCTTGGGGGACATCAGTTTTTTTGTTCTATTCCGCTAATTAGATGAGGGCCACCTCATACTATTGAGGGGATTCTGCTTTATTCAAGATCCACTGATTTTTAAAATGTTAATTACCTCCAATAACAGGCTCACAGGAACATGAATGTTTGATCACACATCTTTTTTTTTTGTTTTTTTTTGAGACAGAGCCTCAAGCTGTCCCCCTGGGTAGAGTGCTGTGGCATCACAGCTCACAGCAACCTCCAATTACTGGGCTCAAGCGAGTCTCCTGCCTCTGCCTCCAAAGTAGCTGGGACTACAGGTGCCCGCCACAAAGCCCGGCCATTTTTTAGTTGCAGCCGTCATTGTTGTTTGGCAGCCGGGGCTGGATTCGAACCCGCCAGCTCAGGTGTACGTGGCTGGCGCCTTAGCCCATTGAGCCACAGGCGCCGAGCCTTGACCACACATCTTGAGTAGTCTTTCAAGTTGACACATAAAATTCACCAGTGAGTCCACCCCTTGTTTTGTTATGAACATATACAAACATGTTCATAACAAAATAGAGGGAAATGCTAGAGGTAATTACAGTCCTCATTTATGTAATTGTCATGAAGTCACAGCTAGTATTTATTAGCTACTTTCTTCCACGACTTAGCTCCTAATACCCTTTGCACCCAGCAAGCATCTTAGCTGGTTATAGTTCTTTACCTAATGGAGTGACTCAAACCTTCAATCCTAAAGGGTCTGGCTCATTAGTAGGCCTGAGTGAATTGAGTTGTTGTAGTTTTCCATTGACTCTAATCACAGGACATGGTAATACTAAGAGGTGCCCTAGGGATCTCCTGTATTCCAGACACTTATCCTTATCTCCATTGCGTAGTCGTCCAAATTCTCTTTGGTAGTCCAGCCCATACCATAACCCCCTCCCCTCTGTGTTGATTTGGGAGCACACAAGTCCAAAGTGGCCAGTTTGCCATATTAACTGCCAGTTCAATGAAATCACTGTTGTGTCTTCCAGTGGAAGCTTTCCTCCCTTTGAAACTAAGGTAATAGGAACAGGAGGCAAAAATTTTGCTAAATGAGTCCCTAGGCATAATGACGAGTGCTGCCACTCTCATTTCCCCTCCTTGATTTCTGGCCCCATGAATCCTGGCTATGTAAGAAATAGCATCATACATTAGACACTAATATAAAGCGTATACAGCCTCTGAAGAACCTTGGCCCTTCTCTGCAAGGTTTTGTTACCTAGCTGGTACTGTTACTGAGTCTTCAAAAGGTTATACCACTATTCTGTATCAAGTCAGCTTCCTTAGGATGATGAAGAACATGAATTTTATGAGCATGGGCCTACTGCCACGCTTGTTGTGATGTGTGTTCCTTGATCACAAGCAATACTGTATACAATGCTGTAGTGGTGGATAAGGCATTCTATAAGTCCAAAGATGGTAGTTTTGGCAGAAAAGCACTGTGTATAGGGAAGGCAAATCCACATTCAGAGGAAGTGCCAATTCTAGTAAGAATAAAACACTGCCCCCTTCCATGATGGAAGTGACCCAATGTAATCACTCGGCACTAGGTAGCTAGCTGATCATCCAGAGAATGGTGCCATATGATGGGCTCAGTGTTGATCTCTGCCATTGACAGATCAGTCACTTAGTGGCTGTGGCCAGGTCGGCCTTGATGAGTGAAGCCCATGTTGCTGAGTCCATGCATACCTCCCTCCCTGCCATGAGGGCCTCTTTGCTCATGCAAAAAGGTGATGGCAGGAGTGGGTGGTGAAAGACATTGGTTGGCATCCACAGGACAGGTTATGTTATCCACTTGGTTATTAAAATCCTCCTCTGCTGAGGTCATCCTTTGGTGAGCATAACATGGGACATAAATATCTTCTCCCTATTTATTCATTCAGAGATGTCTATCCACCTATACCTCTTCCTCTGATTTCCTTTTCACCAATTTTCCAATCATATTCCTTCCCAATCCAAGACCATCAAGATTGAGTGTGTAATTGCATGTGCCCTTTTGACAGGCAAATGAATTAAACAACTGTGGTATATCCATATAATGAGATACTTATCAGCAATAAAAACAAATGAACTATTGATACATATAAGGGGATTATTCTGTGTGAAAAGAGCTAAAGGCAAAAGGATATACACTCTAATTCTATTTATATAACATTCACAAAGTGACAAAATTATAATGATGGAGAACAGATCAGTGGTTGCTAGGGATTGAAGGGAGGATGAGAGTGCTAAGGGATAATTGAGGGATAGTCTTTGTGTTGATGGAACAGTTCTGTATCCTGATTGTGGTGATGCTTACATAAACTACATATGTGCCGCCATAAAATTATGCTCTAAAAAAAAGTGAGTGTAAAAATTTGTGAAATCTATACATGGTCTATATTTGAGTTAAAAATATTGTACCAATGCTTGCTTCTTGGTTTTGACAATGTACTGCATCTAAATAGGAAGATATCCAGAGAATCTTGGTTAAGTGCACCCAAGAATTCTATGTACTACTACTTTAGCAAATTTGTGTGAATGCTAAAAAGTTATATAAAAATAAAGAAAAAGGCTGGGCATGGTGGCTCAACCCTGTAATCCTAGCACTTTGCAAGACCAAGGCAGGTGTATTGTTTGAGCTTAGGAGTTCAAGATCAACTGAACAAGAGCAAGACTCCCTCTCTACTAAAAGTAGAAAAATTAGGAGTGGCATGGTGGCTCATGCCTGTAATCCTAGCAATCTGGGAGGCTGGAGGAGGTGGATTGCTTGAGCTCAGGAGATTGAGACCAGCCTGAGCAAGAGTGAGACCTTACCTCCACCAAAAATAGAAAAACTAATCAGGGGTCTTGGTGGGCGCCTATAGTCTCAGCTACTTGGGAGGTGAAGACAAGAGGATCTCTTGAGGCCAAAAGTTTGAGTTTGCTGTGAGCTATGGCACACATAGCTTTGATGCATGGCACTGTACCCAGGATGACAGAGTGGGAATGTGTCAAGAAAAGGAAGGAAGGAAGGAAGAGAGGGAGGGAGGAAGGGAGGAAGGGAAAGAAAGAAAAAAGGAAAAGAAGGGAGGGGGTAGAAGAAAATCTGGAAAACAAAAATGCCTTGGCTATGCTTTTCTTTTTCTGGTTGCTTCCTATCCCTGAATTAATAGAGAGTGTCAGAATTGGTGCACTAAGAGAGAAGAGAAAGGGTTATCTGCTAAAACAAAAATGTCAACAGATCTTCTAAGATGGGGAATGAGCCAAAGGAAGTCCCTGAGACCCCTCTACTGTGATTCCAAGTCCCTCATGCTAGGGTCAGCCTTAATAGAGTGAAATTTTCTTTATCATAAAGTACACAGGTATTGAAGGCACACCACCTTATTTTTAATTATTTTCAATGATGAGCTCCTGGGTGTATGGAAAATTGAATGAAGTGTTGGAAGGAGGTGATGTCAAGATTGTGGTTTTGTAGATTGTACATGGTGTTGGAAGATGAAACTGAGGATTACAATAAAGGAAAGTATCTTTGTAGGGCCTACCACTCCCTAGGGAATAGAAAACAATTGTTCTTTTTAAAAAATAAATATGTCTTTGTGTATTTAAGAATTAAATGGTAAGCCAAGGGGCTTTTAAAAAAAATCATCTATTTGATGAAATTACTGTCATAGGAAAGAAGAAAGTTTTTACTGTTATATTAAAACACATAAAATGTGTGCTAATACCAAAGGCAGGAATGTAGAAATTTAAAAGAGCAATGTTTCTGCCCACATATCTCATGAACCCTTCTGAACATATGCCAATAAAGTCTCTCTCAAAATGTTTTCTAATACTAACCCTTACTGTTTCGTTTTATAGTTATTTGAGAGCTCTTAGAAAGGTGTTTTCATTGTGGTTATACATTTCTTATAGTAATTTTCACTTTGGACCCTCTAAATCCAAGGGTCATTTGTGCTACAAAGCAGAATCCTGCATAATTTTAAGGAGTAATTGATATAGGCAAAGCTTTCAATACATTGTTGTTTACTCCGTACTGTCACTAATTCTGAACCACATATTAATATAACCATGACAACCTCTGCTTATGGTAGTCATGGTCTCAATACTTATTTCATAATTTCCCAGGATATAAATATTACTCAGAGGTTTTGCTGTTTTTGAGCTACTATTAAGTTTTGAGAATTCTGTATTTTAGATATGAGTCCTTTCTTATATATGTGGTTTACAAATATTCTCTCCCAGTCCGTAGCTTGTCGACTTCCAGAGCCACAGGTTTACATTTTCATGAAGTCAAATTTACCAATTTTTCTTTATGCATCATGCTTTTGATGTCACGTCTAGAAAATTTTCACCAAGGAACATCTGACTGCTTCAGCATGATTTGTTGAAAAGGCTTTTCTGCCTCCATTGGATTGCTTTTAAACCAATCTATGTTCAAAATCAGTTGGGCATATTTGCATGGGTGTATTACTTAGTTTTCTATTATGTTCCATTGATTTATGTCTCTGTCACTTTGCAAAAACTACACACTACCGATTAGTGAAGCTATATATACATCTTGAAATCAGGTAGAGTGATTTCTCTTACATTGTTTATATTTTTTAAGTTATTCGAGTTCCTTTGCTTTTCCATATATATTTTAGAGGAACCTTGACTCTATTTTCAAAATATCTTGCTGTGATGTTGATGGGAATTGCGTTAATTTTGTGTATCATTTGGAGACAACAGACATTTTCATTGCATTGAATATCCCAATCCATGTTCTCAAGATGTCTTATTTATTCATTTATTCTCATTCATTTCTTCATCAGTGTTGTAGAGCCTTTAGTATACAAGTGCTGTACATGTTTTGTCAGATTTTACATCCAAGTATTTCTTTTTATGAGAAGTTGTAAATTGTAGTTTTAATTTTGGTTTGCACATATTTATTACTAGTTTCCTAATGTTCAGAAAAACAATTGATTATTGTATGTGATTTTGTATCTTGAGACCTTGTTGAACTCATTTTGATTTTTCTTAAGAGATAACCTACCTCCTCCTATCTGCCTTTTATTTCCTTTTCTTGCCTTAAGAGTGGTAAAAGTTGACATTCTTGCTTAGTTTCTGATCTTAGTGGGTAGTGTTCTGTCTCCATCATTAAGTATATAGCATTAGCTGTAGGCTTTTTAAAGATATTCTTATCAAATTGAGGAAGTTCCTCTCTATTCTTAGTCTTCTTGGTTTTTTAAATATAAATGAATGAGTGTTGAATTTTGTCCAATTTCCTTTCTACATCAAGTTTTATAATCATATGATTTTTTTCTATAGCCTGTTAATATTCTGGTTTACATTGATCAATTTTTTTAATGTTGAACCAGACTTGACTGTGTATTTTCTGATCAATATCCATCATGAACATAGATATAAACATTCTAAGCAGAATTTGAGAAAATTATACTTGTTTTCTATTGTTGCAATCACAAATTACCAGGAACTTAGTGGCTTAAAACAGATAAAATTAGTTTTTGAATAGTTCTAGATGTCCAAAATCAGATTCACTGAGTTAAAGTCAAGGTGCTGAGAGTGCTGGTTCTTTCCAGGGGCTCTGGCAGAGAATGTTTCCTTGCCTTTCTCAGTTTCCAACAGCTACAGACATTCTTTGGTTCTTGGCCTTTTCCTCCATATCTAAAGCCAGTACCATAGCATCTTCAAATTTCTCTGTCCCTCAGCTTCTGGAGTAACATAACTCTTTCTCTGACTCTAATGCCCCCGAATAAGAAACCCATCTCATTCTTATAAGAATCCTTGAAGTTTCAATGGGCTCACATGGATAATCCAAGATGATTTTCCCACTCAAGAACCTTGACCTAGTCACATTTGCAAAGTTCCTTTTGCCATCTGAGGTAACAAATTCACAGTTTTCAGGAATGAAGAGGTGAACATCTTGAGGGGCCATTTTCAGCCTGCCACATTTTCTTTTTTTGTACTGTCTTTGGTTCTGGTATCAAGGTAATATTCTGCAGTCTCATTTTCATCTTTGTAACAAATTTCTGCTGTGATGAGATATTACATTTTAAATTTTGTGATTTCTTTCTTACTATTGCTTTCCAGTGAGTTGGAAATACTGTGGGGAGTACTTATTCTGATGAAGCTGCTGTATGTTACATTCTTTTAGCATAGGTATAGTGTCATCAAATTAATAAACACAATGCTTTGCTATATAATTCAATAACAAAATAATCCACACTTCATTATGCTTTAAATGTGTGACATTTGATGGTCATTTCTGTCTTCTTATTTTGCTATGAATCTCACTGATATTTAAAAAAATTATACCAAAGCAGTATGTGTGGCACCTGAAATGCTGTCAAGTTGTAACCATGCTGTTGTGATCTGTCATGTGCCAGGCAATGGTGCAAAGTGACAAGAGCTCCACAGTCTGCACAGAAAAACTCTACTACTGTAATGTGAAAGCAACCATAAACAATGCATAAATGAATAAGCATCATTGTGTTCCAATAAAATTTTATTGATGGACACCAAAATTTAGATTTTATGTAAGTTTCACATGCTAAAAAATATTATCTTCTTTTAAAAAATCATTTAATAATGTAAAAAGCATTTTTAGTTTGTAGGCCATACAAAGCAGGTGACAGGACAGGTTTGGCTAATCCCCACATTACTCTCAGGGGGCCTACATTTGAAAGGGGGAGAAGAAAACAAGTAAAGACAGGAAAATAAGTAAGTGAACAGATGGACAATTTTGTTCTATAAGGAAATTAAACAGTAGTATGGTAGGAGAATGTGGCCCTGAGAGAGAGGGAAAGGGGAACCTGACTGATGAGAAGGAGGTAGTCATGAGGAAAGCTGGGCATGGAGTATTCTCACAAGAGAGAATTCCAAGGGCAAATGTGGAAAGCAAGCATAAGTTTGGTGAATCAGAAGAACCAAAAAGGTATGGAAGGAACATAGCAAAGAGGTAAAATGAGGTGGGAATATTTAGGACTCTAAATAAGAATGACATCACTGTTAAAAATGGAATTTTAGTTCAAAACAGTAAGAGTTTTGTTAGGTCTAGTCTGGGTTTGTGGTCTCCTGCTAATTTTCACGACCATGCAAAGTACAGTGTTGTGAATTTAAAATTTATTGAACATAAAAAAAAAGTTATTTTTGCTAAATAGTTTAGAAAAATGCAGTATCGCCTATGTAATCCAGTATGTCAATGAGAACTGATATAATTGGATCACATGATTTATTCCATTAAATGCTCATCCTTAAGTTATGATGCATTTTATATTTGCTTACAATACAAATGTGCTGCTCACTGGATCATGTATGCCCATTTATAGCAGTTTTATGTAAGAAGTCTACTTTTTTTACAACACTTAAAACATTAAGTTCTTAGTTCACACTTTTTCTTTTAATGCTCACACCAATATGTGTGCCAAGCTTGTTCCAGTTTCTTTTAATTAACTGGAAGGAAAATTATTTTTAAGTTTGCATTGATGTGTGGCAATATTTGTATTCAACAAACAAATGCTACACAGTTTGTCTTAAATGGCTATGCACTTAATTAGTTTCACTTATTCAGCAATTTGCTATTTTAGTATTGAACCTAACTATTGATAGTTGGAGCAGAATACTGTATCAGGATTGCAATGCATATTTTTCCCAATCACACCACATAAAAAGTTTTCACATTTGAGATAAAGCTCTCTGTTTTAATATCATCTAACATCTTTCATAATTGTGAAATATCCTTCAACTAGTTTCTTTTTTTCATTTATTTTCTCCAGTACTGCTTCTAGTAAAGATGAGGCAAAAGGAAGCTGTAAGAGAAACACAAATAAAAATATTATTAAAACTCTATATATTTTCTTCAGTTCAAAAACATATACTAAATATCATTAAGCCATTAGAACTCAGCTATCTGCAACTCTGCACCCATACTGGTACACTGTTGGGTCTCTTTTCAACTGATCTCACTGGTTCATGTGGGTAATTTTGTCTTTCTAATAAAAATGATAAAAGAGCAGAAGTAAAATGAAAAAAGATAAACGCCTTATTGAACAATTCATGGTTTACTGACCATGTTAATGATATAATCTGCAATACAAGCAACTAAGCCATTTATCTTCAATCAGCTGATCAATAGCAGGTTACAGTCATCTCTAGGGCACACAGACCCACAGAAGTAGTACTGTATGCTCATTACTCATAAAAGAATGAGAGAGAACTATCAATACACTTGTCTGTGTTAGGGCCGAACATCTCAAGAGTTGTAGGGTAAGAACTTCAGAGGAGAAAAATGACAAAAGTATACCCATTGATTAAGTTGTTACAGAAAAGTTGTTTGGCATATCAAAGTGTAATACACATGTTGCAAACTGCTGAGTTTATGAAATATAGAGTACATTTTTAAATTTCATAATTTATATAACTTTTCTGAAAAGTTTTATTGTTCTCTCTGCTTCCTGGGTTGCCTGTAGAACTCCAACTCACATAAGACTGTTATGGGCCATAAGTAAATGAAAACCTGAAATGTTTTACCCCAATTATTTCCCATGGCCTTACCAACTTCCTTCATCCTTATTCCCAGCTACTTAGTTTCACATATGAGTTTTTTCTTAATTAAGACATTCATTAAGTCCATTTTGGACTTGTCCTTTTTATCAACCAAGGAAAGACAACTTTTCTTTCCCTGAGTATATTAATAAGAATGCTTGTCATGCCTCCCCTTCACAAGAGGGAAGTAGCATCAGGCCCATTTTTTTGCTGGGATGACCATTAACAGCATCACTGTTAGCACCTGACAAAGACAGCCTAAAGTCCTCTGCATGGGTGCTCAGCTAGGCAACCTAAGCTATTATAAGTGCATGTAAAATATATTACATAAGGATATACATGTTTATCCTACATATAATTAACTAAACTCATGAAAATGGTTCTTTCTTGAAGTTAGTAAGAGAAAAAAGATTGGCTGTGGCAGTGAAACTACAGAGCAGACAGATACGAACACACACACCATCTAGGTCATGAGTGAGAAATAAGAGACTGATGCGGGTTAGCTGAAATGCCTCAGTCTTAAATAGCTTTCTAGTTTAAGTTCTCTCTTATCTTTAGAGCAATCTGCCTTCTCCTTAAGGTAGTCTGAATCTGTGTCTGTTTCCCAGAAACAAATGCACTCCACACAATTTGTTTTACTAGAAAGTTAACACTGGAGAAAGAATAAGGCACTCAAAAGGCACATTTCTTCAGTTTTAAAATATAGCTGAATGTAAGATATACGCAATGACTCAAGAACAATTTTTCTGGGTGGAAAAACCCTACCACATTAAATATACATCATCATGGATATGTATATTTAATTTAAGAAATGTGAAAAACTGAAGAAAATCCATCCTAAAATCAAGAAAAATGGGTATGTTCAAACTCTCTTCTGGAAGGATAATGATACTAACAGAAAATTCTTATTTTAACAAATTGGGTTCTTGGATGTGGGGAAAAGTTACATTTGGAAAAACTTACTGTGCTACAAATAAGATACTTTAAATCTTCAGTGCATTAATTTTATGTTTTAAATAAACACACAATAAAATTGACAAAACTACTGGGCAACTTTCTTTTATTTAAACTACGTCACAAAGTACCATATGCAATCCTATCAAAAAGGAACATGAGAATAATTTCCCATTCCTTACCAATACGGCAAAAGTATTTAAAAGTTCATTTCTTAAGTTTTTTCTTAAAAAATGGCTCTTTGATCAAGTAAATTTGGGAAACGAAACCAAACTTTTAAAAAGTTCCTTTATTTTAGGAGTTCTTAAGATGCTAACAGGCACTGTGTTTTTCCAAGAGGGCAATGTAATATCCTATTTCTAAACTCATTTATCGATAGTCTATTTATCATGTTGAACTAGTGGGCCATGGAACACACGTTGGGAAACATGCTGGTTATATAATTTCCTATGTAATAACGCCATAGACCTTTCACCAGGCCACAATGTACTAACATTAATAATCTCCAAATTTCAAGTTTAAATCTAAGCCTACTCTTATTTTCTTATGTTCTGAACAATTTTCAGCATATCATATACTGTACATTACATTTAAAAAATCTATCTCGAAGAATTTCTCTTCCAGAAAGCCTCCAACATGGAACAAGAGGTCCATTTACTAACTTATTACCAACAACTCCCTTCATTCTCTTCCACTGGTTCCCAATGAAGGTAAAAGCCCCCAAATTAAACACAACTGTTCATTAATCCTGTTTTATTGGACTGTAAGCTTTCTTTAAGCTTTGGTTAGAGGCTAACGCATTGTAAATTTCAAAAAGCATCCAGTCAACCCTTAACTCAAGATGTACAGTATGTGTGTATCTGCTGTCCTTTTTGTTTACAAATAGTTCATAAAAATAATATTTGTCTGTATATAATTTTAGACAAATTTCACATATCTTACAAGTTAGCTTGAAATTTTCAAAACTTATGTTAATTCGATTTTTTCTATTTCCATTGTTAAAAAGCCAATTGATAATTATTTTTCTCTAAATCTAGGATTTGCTGTTTATAACTATATTTTCTGTTTATAACTTGTAAGTTATTGGTAACTGTAAATACAGTGTTCATAGAGGCCTTTCAAAAATTATTTTTTAAATATATGAGGCTCAATCATACTTGGTGTGATTTTATAATAGAAAATCAATGTACTGTTACAACAAAATAATTCATAATTTAAACAAATTTAGAGGAAGATTAAGGGAAAGTCAGAACTATAAAACATTTTATAAAATATACTTTTTTTAAATGAATAAAAAATTAAAGTATCAACTGGAAAACTTGAAGTAGATCTCCCTCCTACTTTGCAAATACTTCCTGCTGTATAGAATAGACTCAGCATGTATTCAAATAATTAATTCGCTAACTTCACTAACAGCTTTCATCTTAAAAATAGCCTTTTACCAATTTTATACTCTTCACTCAGTTAGCAAGCTTTCTTCATGGATTGTACAAATATAATTTTCCTTAGTCCACAATGTGATTTTCAAATTAACTGGCTATTTGGTTAATTCAGAGTTATTATTTATATCACATTAATTCCTACACGTCATAAATTACAGCTAACCTGAAGGCTAGATGTAACATAATGTATCTTCAGTGATTTAAGACAGCTTCAACATCTTACAGGGCCACATGGACATCAATTCTCCAGATACAGCTGTAGATTGGTTAACTAAGACTGAAACTGTTATTAATTTATGACATACCTGGTAAATGACCTTAAAAATTTACATAATCTGCTTATTCGTTTGCCATATTTTTTTAAGTCCAAAATGTTTTAAAAGCACTAAGATCAGGAGACTTGTACCTTCTGCTATTTTGATGTCCTGATTAAAAGCAAGTTTATTTCATATAAGCAGTTTACTCAAATTATCTCTATACACATTCTGGGGGGAGTTAAGCCTTCTCTAGAAATCCCTGATATAGAAAGGCACAAGTGCCCTCTTACTAAAAGGATTTTGTAGTTGGACTGAATTAGTAATGGGACTGGCCAACAACAAAGATCTTCTCTCATTCACCCTATCAAATACACTTGAAACAACAAACCCAACAACCATGCTGTGGGCTTCATCTCGGGTGGCATGTGCCAGGGATTACAAAACCTAGAGAGCCTGAATGATTTCTTTCTCTTTGACAAAAAGGAAGAGATACTCCTAATGATGTCAGCACAGAATTACACAATCTTGAACTCTTCAGCTTAAAGGGGAAAACAGATATGTGGAGATTCTGAATGAGATTCTTGGTACAGAAATTTAACTGGGACAGCTAAACTAGAGCTCTGTTTGGTCTATATGAAATCTTATGGCAGGTCTTCTGGCTGTACTTGTTGCAAAAAGTGACTTCCATTACCAGAGGGATTTTCCTGATTTCATACATATTTTCAGCTTCTTTTACATGTAAGCATCCACAGATGTTTTTTAGCCTTTAGGGAACAAGTATGCCACTATAAAAATCTTAAATTTATCACTCACGCTTACAAATTGTGGCTTCCTTTAGAGATGCTTCTGTATAAAGATGAGATACAAATGATAACTGCACATGCCTGAGATCTAACCTTGGAAAAATAGCAAAGCTTAATATTTGGAACTGAAAAAATATATAAATAGCATACACTCCAGCCCTAACTGGGATATGCTGTAGGTAATATGAAATTGAAAATTTTTGTGTTGAAAGAAAAAAATTAAAATAAGGGTAACTTTTAAATATAAAGAATAAAATTAACCCTTTGTAATTTATTTTTTATTTTTTTTTAGAGACAGAGTCTCACTTTGTCGCACTTGGTAGAGTGCTGTGGTGTCACAGCTCATAGCAATCTCCAGTTCTTGGGCTTAGGTGATTCACTTGCCTCAGCCTCTCGAGTAGCTGGGACTACAGGTGCCCACCACAATGCCCAGCTATTTTTGTTGCAGTTTGGCTGGGGCCAGGTTTGAATCCGCCACCTCGGTATATGGGGCCAGCGCCCTACTCACTGAGCCATAGGCACCACCCAATAGTTTGTAATTTTTATTCTTGTCTTTGAAGACTATTACCAAAAAGATACTGCTTTTAAAATAAAACTTGACTTTTATCTAGCTTGAGTCATATAGAAAGAATAAAAAATTATATGTATTATATCTGCTTTTAAAAAAGGATCTGATTTAGTGAGACTTTAGGAAGCAATGCCAATGTAGTTTAGCATTATAAAATTTAGTATAAATATTTATGTATTTATTTATATACACACATGCATATGTACATACACACACATATACACATACACACAAGCATATACACATATCTAGGTGGATAGGATCCACTCTATTATCTTATACTTAAAAGACTGAACTTTTAAAAGTACCCACAAATGTCATTAGAAGGAACACTTTATTTGTAATTTAAATTTGGTACTAAATTTTAAGTTCCCTAAATGTTTAAATTTTTGCAACATATCCTAAAAGATAAGATAAATCTTTCAGAGTTCTGAAAATTCACAACAAGAATTCTGTGTCTACTGTTTTCAAACTCTGATAAAGGCTATAATTTGTTTTCCCTTTAACTGTGAATGCTACTCTAGACGTTATAAGACAGAATTGAGAATAAAGAGGTGAAAGAATATGTTATTTTATTTATTCTTTTGCCTCAAGGAGTGCTTCCATAACACTTAAAGTAAATGGAATGATTTATCTTATTTATACAGTCTATTGGATAGGGATGACCCTTGGTAGGACATTTCAGAATTTAGTAAAATAAACTGCCAGCAAGTTCTTTGTGGACATAGTAAGTTATGTAAGATAGAAGATAAATGCAAGTTGTAGTCTTGCCTTCAAATTCAGCAGTATTTCCAGACCTGTGATTAGGCTTCTTGTCTGGTTCCTGAGTGACACTATAATTCTGACAACTTATCTAGATAGGGCTAACAACTTAGGCACTAGGCCCTTGTCACCTGGCAGTGGTATCCCCTCTCTCATTTACCACCCTCATAAAGTCATTTTTACCTAACTAATAAGCAGTATTCTCATAGATCAGAGACTATTGCTATGCCCTCACCTTAAAGACAATGTCTTGTTTAATGACAGCAGCCCAGAAAGGACCTCAATTCCCTAAGCCCCCAGACATCAGTTTGGACTCTGTGACCTTTACAGACATTGACTCACATGAAGCCTAATACATGCCTGCTTTATCACACCTCCTTCAACCCTTTGCAACACCTTTTTGAGATCCTAGTTGTGTTCTAGGTAAAGCCCCTACATATTATAACAAATAATGCTTCTTAATCCTGGTATTCAGTCTACCCTTATATAGCTGACTTTCCTCTCTAATGCCAGGAACTGTGTAGTATATATATTTCAAGGGTATACGGCCATTCCCTCTATGCTGTCTCAGGACTAGATGAGATACACACGCGAGACAGAACCTTTCATAGTTTATGTCTGCTGTAAAAAGAAAGAGTCTCTCTTAATGTAGACATTAAATAAATTATCTGGGGCTCACAATGACTAGGTTTAAATATCAATATCAACATCACATGGATGTGAACTCTGAATTCAGGAAAACAAAGGACTTAATTGATATAAAAAGTATTTAGTAGGCAGATCCTTGTAATAAACAGAATACTTGCATTCTCCCAAAAGTCATGTATTGAAATCCTAAACCCCAGGGTGATGGTGTTAAGAGGTGGGGCCTTTGGGAGGTAATGAGGTCATCAGGTAGAACCCTCACGAATGGGATTAATGACCTTACAAGAAGAGCTGAGAGCGCTGGCACCCTTGCACATGTTCTCTCTCTCTCTGTGCTATGTGAGAATACAAGAAGAAGACCACTATCCCCAATCCAGGAAGAATGCCCTCACCAGACACTAGATCTGCCAGCACCTGCCCTTAGACCGCTCAGACTCCAGAGCTATGAGAAATAAAGGTTTTTTGTTTAAGCTACCCAGTCTGTGGCTCCTGTGGCTCAAAGGAGTGGGGCACCAGCCCCATATGCTGGAGGTGGTGGGTTCAAACCCACCCCTGGTGAAAAAATGCAATAATAATAATAATAATAAATTTTAAAAAAGCTACCCAGTTTGTGGTTTTCTGTTATGGCAGCCTGAAATGACTGAAATAAGCCTTAATCATTAAAGGTAGGAAAACATAAAGGCACTGGGAAAGATCCAAAAGAGAATTGAATTAGTTTCTTTTTTAAATTACTGCTACTAAGTGTTGATTTAAATATAATTTACCCCAGAATCTGGATGATTATGGATGATGGATTATACATGCTCTTTGAGAGTATTCAACACCTAAGGGTAAATGTTTTAAGAATATGTTGTTAGGTGATTTCATCATTATACAAACATTATAGATCATATGTAAACAAACCTAGATGGTTAGACTACTACACACCTTGGCCTATTGTACCTGGACTACAAACCTGTACAGCATGTTACTGTACTGAACAGGCACCTGGAACATAATGTTAAGTATGTGTGTATCTAAGCATTAAAAGGTACAGTAAACATACAGTGTAAAAGATAATGATATCCCTGCATAGGGCACTTAACCTGAAGGACTAGAAGTTGCTCTGGGTGAATCAGTGAAGTGAGTAAATGTGAAGACCTAAGTCATTACTGTACACTACTGTGGACTTTAAAATTTTCCTTCTTCAGTAACAAATTAACCTTAATTTACTACAGATTTTTTACTTTATAAATTTTAAATTTATTTTAACATTTTGCATCTTTTATGATAACACTTTTAAATACAAGTATATTGGTCTGCTATATGAAGATCAGGGCAAAATCTAGTTCTATATCAAGATGAAAATTGTTCATATTGATATCCCTTGGATATTAAGAAAAACAGACTGTGGTGACACAGGCTGGGCTTCAAGGTGCAAGACTAGGGGTGATTTCATTCTACACTGGTCTTCTGGGCAATCATACTTCCAGGGCATAATGTACTGACTTTTTGCTTTCCCAAAGCACATTACAGGAGATAAAAGACTACTCAATGTTCTCCTGAGGAACTTGTCTATCCAGAGGACAGAATAGATAGACAGAACCTATCCAGAAGATAGCAACTAAAAGAACTGAGCCACACTAGATTTGACTACACTAATTAATAAGGGGTTCCCAATGTTTTGGAAATAAGGAGACTTAAGATTGCCCTCTGTAAATTAAATCAATTAAATCACCATGGAAAGGAATATTACTGTGTCCCCCATATCCTGACTATAAATACTACTTTATATTTTTTTTAAAATGTGTTTTATGTTATTGGCACAATATAAATTTTATTATTTTAAGTCTATTATACAGTGGCATTAATTCCTCACCACCATCTATCTCTAGAGTGTTTTCATCTTTCTAAACTGAAACTCTGTACTTCTAAAAGAATAACCCCTATTCCACTCCTCCCACTGGCCCCTAACAACTTCTACTCTACTTTTTAGCCTCTGTGAATTTGACTACTCTAGGAACTATGTAGAAGTATAATCACACAGCATTTGTCCTTTTGTAAAGGGCTAATTTCACTTTGCTTAATGTCTCTGTAAGAGTTTGAAATGTATTCTTAAATGGTTAAATTTCACCAATGAAAGCCAAACAAAAGGCTGGGATAAACAGATGAAAAATCACGAATCTCTGAATAATGTTAATTTTAGGGAATTATATTGATTATTAGCCTACTAAATGTTCTATGGCTTCAATCATTATTTAACTTCCTCCTATCAAATCTACTTTACCTCTCTTGTCCTCTAAAATGCTTAAAGGTATCATCATCTTTCTTATCGTGCAGGATATTTAACTCACTCATTTTTGGTTTCTGCTTTCTAACTTCTTTACCTTATCTCAAGACTGCTATCTATTCAATCACTACAACAAGGAGCACCACCTATTTTTGGCCCTTCTAATTCGATATCCAGAGCACATCCAGACCCCTCACCTAGACTACTTTCTTGCTCCTAGTGTCTTCTCTCGCCAAACCATCCTACATGCTGATCTCATGCATCTTTCTGAAGCACAATTCTAATTATGCCCCTGTCTTGTTTAAAAGTTTTCATAATTTGGTCCCAATGTACTTTTCTATCTCTCTTTTTTTTTTCCCACTCCCTAAACTACAGAAAACTAATTTTAGTGATTTTTCACATCCTACCACAATCATTAATTTGCTGTTTGTCTCTTCCATAAATTCTAAATTTTAAAATATGTATTAATATGAAAAGAAAGATTAATATAAGTTCACAGAAATGTCTATGCTATGCCATAGAAATGAAAGCAGATCTTGGATTTTTTTCTATGTGGTTCTTATTACTAGATATCTATGGAGACAAAGGTGAGATGCAGATAAATATCAAATACATAAAATTATCAACTGCATCAGAACTATTTGATGTAATGATGTGCATTTGCATTCTATATAGAATAAATGTAAGTTAAAATTTTTAATCTTTTAGTTCTCATGCCCTTCTTGTTAACAGTAGCAGTTGGTATTATACTATTGACACACAGCAGAACTGCCTTTTTCTGGTAAATATTTCATCTATATAAAATTTTACCAAATTAATGCTGAAAAAAATTTTTTTAACAGAAAACAATTCTGTGGTCCACTCAAACAAAAGGCAAAATCATAGGGTCAGATACATCCCTATAACCTTTCAATTCTATCACATATATAGTACCCAATACAGATATCGGCCCTTTCCTAAAAGGAAAGTTTTTCTACAATTTTATTTTCAAAGTATTTTAACAATAAAACACCAATGTTGAGTGAGTTAGTATATTTTAGAAAATATGCCCAGTTATTCCACAACTTAAAGATCATGTAAGCTCATATACAAGGAGCTGTAGGCAATAAACTAAATAAAATTTATGAATGAACATATTTACACTTTTTCCCACACAATACTGTAAGCATAACTCAAACTGTTAAAAACACTGGTGGGCAAAGAAAATCTTTTCCAAAATTCAGGACAAATATAATTGCTGGGATTGAGGGAGAAGAAAAGTAGGCTAAATAAAGGAGATGTTTTCTCCTTTATAGATTTTTCTCTTGGGCATAATTACAAAGTGATATTCAAGTGCAACCAATGAAGTCCGTATTTTTTCTCTCACAAAATTCAAAGACATCAGCAAAACCACCTATGTCAGTAATAAAAATAAAAAGTCGTTGACTTTTTAAATGTTATCATACTGTCACAGTGGAATAAAATTAGCTTGAAAAATGATCTAAAGGCACATGATGTAGTTCATTACATACAACAAGCAACAGCAGCGGTTTCCCAGTGTTCATAAAGGCTGCTCCATTAAATTTACCTCCAGTCAATAATTAGGAGTCCACAAATAAACCTAGGCAATTAAATCAATACTGCCTGGCAATTATATTCCAGAGTCCAGGCTCAGTGGCACAAAAAGGCACTATATCAAACTGCAGTATTAAGCAGTCTGATGCCATTTTCAACAGAATTTTTTTACATTAACTGGACAGAATAAGCATAACTCAGATAATGTAGAATGTGTGTATGTAACTCCAAAGAAGTTAGCAAAAAAACCCCCAACAGGTCCAGTGTCAGTATAGCTTTAGTAATATTTAATAAAGTTTTATACATATGGATTAATTATTTTTATGGTCATAAGTAATGATAAAATTTCCAATTAAAAGAAATGCACATCATATTTATAAGGTGAACATTTAAAAATTCATTTAAAAGTTTATTTTTATCATTTTCAAGCTGGAAAAAAAACTTATAGCAGTCATTATCAAACTCCTTAATGTGCCAGGCTCTGAGCTGGGTTCTAGGCTTACAATGTAATTAAGAAATGGCCGCTTTTCTCAAAAGTAAGTCATCACATTTATATTTACACAACATTAATCAAAAGATTGCCCATCACTTTATATTATTATTATTCTAGATAATGTTTCAGAAATATACAAAACTCATACTAAGAAAATTTATGATTTAAATATTATTTCCTTATTCTTGATTTTACCTAAAGCACAGAAACTGTTATTTGTTAGTAAAAAGGTAAAATAATTGCATTTAATATCAGCTTCTGTTTTTAATTTTTACAGAAACATACACAATGACTTTCCCCAAATTACACAGCAGTATTTTTTTTGTATTTTGACAAATATGTTTTAGTTTTTATTTATTCCAAGTTATTTTTAAAATAAGCAATTAGGTTAAGCATAAATAGCTATAATGAAAAAGTTTTAGAATACATTACATGTTGTCAGTGATGTCAAAACAAAAGCTGGCGATAACTAGAAAAGCAGGGCTCTCACCTGCCAATAAACTGCCCTTGATCACTTACAAGAGGGGCGCATCCCAGCAGACTATATGTGTATTAAAAAACTACTTGAAAGGGAAGAAAAAGTATCACACAGGTCACAGCAGCAGTCTCAATAGACCCCTCAGGGATTTCAACTCGTCTTGGCCTTGTCATCCTCTATGCAGCTTTCCACTCGGCCCAGGAAACGTCGATAGGAAAATGTTTGAGGGGCCTCTGGTGGAAATTTTTTCATTCTTTCTGCATTGACAGGATGCCAAATCAATATTTACTTCCCACTAACAAGCTGCTCGAGGTCTCAGTAGAAAATATTGTAGAGAATGCGGGAAGACACAGTAATAAACAGCTGTCTGGCTGTGAGGAAAACATGAATTGACTGGAAACAGGTCCATAGTAAAAGGTCACTGAAACCCATGAACTCCTCAGGTGTCCTTATCAACTACTAACTTTAAAGACACCTAATAAAGAATCTCTTTTCCTAAGAGGCATGAGAGAATGGATCCTTTTCAGTCTAGCAAGTATAGAGGTTGACTCGATAATTTAATTAATGCATTTGGTAAGGCCCATTTTGGCTCTTTCCCAAGGCATTTGTTTCATTTGCTAAATTCAAAAGTACAAATAGAGGGTTAACTTTCCTGTCTACCTACTGGAATACTTCTTCACCTAACAGAAGTAAATAATGGGTAAATATTTGTAAAAAGTTAGACATCTAGTAAAAACGTGGGGTTTGGAATTCTTAGTTTTAATATATGAAGTAGAAAAATGAAATACCTGTCCTTCAAGAAGTGTCTGAATGTGTAGCAGCCATTCCTTATCATTTTCAGCATCTGTCTTTGTCTTTTCAATTTCCTAGAGAAATAAAACAAAAACATTTGTTCTAACTGCATTTATACTAACTTGATAATTCATACTATTGGATATTGAATAAATCTAGAAAAGTAACAGTAGGCTCAGATTCAAGGAAGAGCAGCCTGTCCCCTCAAAGTACAAATATTTAAAGTCATGCTCTTTAATATTTTAACTTTTAAAGATTTACATACATGTGGCAGATGAAGTGATATATCCATATTTCACAGTAATTTAGGAATATTTTACCTCTGCCTTTGCAGTGGACTCAAGGTAGGAACTGTGAAAGGGGTGGGAGTGATTACAATAAAGTGAAAAGTAAGATGGAACTGTGTAAGAGACTCATTTACAAGTGATGCTATAAGGTAACATAAAACCTTATACCCAATAATCTGACTTGTCAACAGATAACTAAGGGGTAATTGTTATAATTGCAAACAAAATAGAAAATGGCATTATATTTAAATGCTTGTTGATTTAAAATACCCAATAATCGGGTGGTGCCTGTGGCTCATCGAGTAGGGCGCTGGCCCCATATACTGAAGGTGGAGGGTTCAAACTCGGCCTCGGCGGAACTGCAAAAACAGAAAAATAGCTGGACGTCGTGGGGGGCACCTGTAGTCCCAGCTACTTGGGAGGCTGAGGCAAGGGAATCGCCTAAGCCCAGGAACTGGAGGTTGCTGCGAGCTGTGTGACACCACAGCACTCTACCAAGGGCGATAAAGTGAGACTCTGTCTCTACAAAAAAAAAAAAAAAAAAAAAAAAAAATCGGGAGGCGCCTGTGGTTCAAAGGAGTAAGGAACCGGCCCCATATGCTGGAGGTGGCAGGTTCAAACCCAGACCCAGCCAAAAACTGAAAAAAAAAAAAAAAAAATCAAATGTTGTGGTGCCTGTGGCTCAAAGGAGTAGGGGGCTGGCCCCATATGCCAGAGGTAGCAGGTTCAAACCCAGGCCCGGCCAAAAACTGGAAAAAAAAAAAAACCCAATAATCTACTGATAAGCAAAAGTAAGTAAAGAACACTCTTACAAAGTGACTTAGTAAGTCACTAAGTATTTCAATGTAACAATTATCAAGATATAATATTTCAGAAATTATTAAGATATTCACATGTGTAGTTGATGATTCACTGAAAATTGAAATTCAGTTTATAAAAAAATGGACCTTTTATCAAATTAATGTTTGTTAAAATTTACTGTGTACCAAATGTCATGCTAGACACTTCAGATAAGCTGTCAGTTTTTGACACAAATTTAATAGAGTGCAATGTAGTTTAAAGAGCATAAATCAGGTGGTCCAGGCTCTGCTTGGTCAAGGCACTCAACTCTCTTGCCTCTGAAAGATACAGGGGTCAGTCTAAATAAGCTCTGGTTTATAAGTAAATCTAGTAAATATATCAAGGTGTACAGATCCTTCTCTTAACAGTATGTTTGTACTTCTTTTTCTTCAAAAAGGGCTTCATTTAAGATTGCGTAAAATGCATATTGCAGTGCTGTGTACTCGGTCTTCAGACTGCATCTGCCCAGAGACAGAGGTGACATTTCTTCACAGAAATACCCTATCTAGGCCCTTTTCTAATTCTTTTCTTATACTCAAAGGGGATAAATTTTCTCATTTACTCATTCAAACAGAATGCTTTTCTCTAATTTGTTAGCCTTGGAGGGCATCTTTTTAGATTCCCAACAAAGACGCATGCCTCTGTTACAGAGTATGTACACAGTGTACACACATGCACATACAAACATACACACATGCATAAAAGCACACTCATGAGAGATTTTGCTAAATTTGTTTGTTTTAAAACTCCTAAGCAACACTAGAGGCCTCAACCTTAAGTTTTTATTATGTTTCTTATAATCAGAACATTTTAATTAAATGTATACAAGAGGCATTGTTAACACCCTTACCAGAGGTACTATTATCTCCTGTGTGTTATGTTTGATAATGATCTTATACTTCAAAGTTCAGTATTTGGTAGAAAGGAACAGACATTGTGGCATAGCTGCTGAAAACAGGAAACTGATAATTCACTCTTATTCACTCATAGGATGAAAATAATCCTTGCAGGATTCCTTTAACCCCTTTTCTAAGAATTCTTGGTAGTTTAAAAACCTTTGCAAATTGCACATTTGCTCTACTTCAGGAGAGCTTTCAGAAGCTGATTGGGGGTGGTGGCTGGAGGATGATCTCATGCAGTTAAATCTATAATTTTATTTATTCATTGAGTAAATCTTTATGGGGAAGCTATTAGTCCTATCATCTTTCTTCCTTCTAAAATCTCTAATATTCATGAATTAAAGTTCAGAGGTGTGGCAAGACAGGATTGAGCTTCCTCTGCAGGTTTCACAGAGGACTGCACAGGATAATATCCCGATGTTTATGAGGTTGTAGGTCTGAAGTTCCCTCTCCAGAAGGTGCTGAAATGCCGCCAAACACTCTTACCTATACGGATATAAATTCACTAAGGAATATTTTACCTAATTAGAGGCAATAAATATATTTTTCAACAATTTGTTTACAAAAAATATATTGATCACCAATAATTTTGAATTCAGCCAAGAAAGCGTATAGATTTAATACTTTTAAAAAATCTCACAAGGAGGAAAAATCCTCAAATCAATGATGACTCAGCTTAACTAAATCTATTCCAGTTTTACAAATTTACTTACAAATACTGGCTTATAAGATATAAAATATGATTAAATTAAATAAAATGGAGACAACAGGAAAGGGTAAATGACACAAATAACAAACAAGTAATTTCGAAGGTCATATGATTAGATTATTTCTATACTACACAGTTGAATTACACTAAAGACTTTTCAAGTTGGTTAATACTCAACATATATCTCTCATTTGCATTTTAACAATCTTATCTTCCTTAACATTATCTTAAAGAATTTCAATTCTAAGAAGCATAAAACACATAAAAATGGTATTTAAGTTCAATATATAATAGACGCATTATTAATAAAGATTTAAACGATCTTACCACTTCATCTTCGGTGTCCATTATGTCTTCTAGATCTGACTGTGAAATGTTCAGGATAGAAGCTGCCAAGGTTTGAGCTTTATGGGTTGAGGTTTTACAAGCATCTCTGTTTCTTTTCATTTTTTTAAGCTCTTTGATTCGGCGCCTTACTACATAAACATCACTTTGTAACTCTTTTACCAAAGTCTGCAACATACAGGAAAGAACATGGGCTCATATGAAAGTCATAATGAAGACAAAGCACTCATAATGCAAAAATGTGATAATACTAGCAAATCACTTTTATTTGGATTATTCTGATTTTATTTACTTTGGAATATAATAAATTACTCTTCACCTATTGCCAGGATACAATAAAAGCTCTCTTTAATGATCATCTAACCAGCTTGCTACATTAACTAAAGCTCTCCAATCAATATCTCTTTCAGATATACCAATGATCTTTTAATCATACGAGAGCACAACTACTCCTACTAGTTGACCTGATGTCAAGAGCCAAGTTCTATTTATTCCTAAACATGTATATATCCCAGTTGTATCATCATTACTTATATAATTCATTTATTACATAACCAAAGAAAGATAACTGCAGTAACAGTTGTTTCTGCTTTATTAAAACTGGGCTAGAAATGCTTTGGAAGGACCTGAGATGGACAAGTTGGCTAAAGATGCACCTAAATTGTGTGTGGCAAGACAACAATGAGGGATTGAAAAAAATTATTAAAAATCTGGGACTGTTTCACAACTCTTTGTGTTTCCCCGTTTGAGAAATCAATAAATATTAACCCATACTACAGCTGCATATATATATATAAGAAAACAATATCCTTTATCCTGGATGGAAAGAGTTCTGTGCCTCAGTGCCAGGCTTTGTGAGTTGAGAGCAGGTTAATTAGATGATTGCACTGTTTTCCATCTTCTGCTTCAATAAGCAATGTTGTAATAAATACTGGTGCTCTTATACCAATTGTACATCTCAAAGATATATTGCTAGATGTGAAACTGATGGACCAAAGAGTATGTATAGTTTTGAAAGCTCTTATTAAATTCTATCCCTGCTCCCCCTTCAACATAGCACCAACTGTTTCTCCACACCAGTAGCAAAAGACCAATTTGACATTTCAGTGTACTTTGTTTTTTTTTTACTATATATTTCTTTAATTTTTAATTATTATGGGTACCTAATATCACATGTACCTTTATAGAGTACAAGTGGTGTTTTGATATAGGCATACTATATGTATTAATTAAATTTGGGTAAATGGGGCAACCATAGCCTCGGGCATTTATCATTTGTATTATCCAGTTCCATTCTTATAGTTATTTTAAAGTATACCTTAACTCATTGTTGATTATACTTCGTTGTGTAATCATATATTGTTCATTTTATCTAATTATCTAACTACATTTTTGTACCCCACTTTATCGTCCCTTTCTGCTATTCCTTCCCACCCTCTGATAACCATCATTTTATTCTCTGTCTTCTTGGGACAATTTTTAAAAATTTATTTAGCTCCCACATATGATTCACTATCCTTTAAAATTTTATTTCTCTTATAAATAAAATTGAGCAGCGGCCTTAAGAAATAATCATATTTCCTTTGTCATTTTTTGTTTTCTTAGTTATTTACAGGAATTCTTTATATATTAGGGAAATCATATTTGTATGTAGGTTAATTTTTCATAATTTATTATTTTCATTCTGACATTAATAATAGTGCTTTATGCCAAAGAAAAATATTTTTAACTTTTTATATACTTAAATTGATCAATCTTTTCCTCTCTCACTTTTGAATTTAGTAGGATACTTTAAAAAGCATTCTCCACAATGAGGCATATATAAAGTACTTTCTTTTTTTTTTTATTAAATCACAGCTGCGTACATTAGTGCAATCAAGGGGTACAATGTGCTGGTTTCATATACAATCTGAAATGTTTTCATCAAACTATTTAACATAGCCTTCATGGCATTTTCTTTTTTTTTTTTTTCCAGTGGTAAGACAGAATTTATTTACAGAAAAGAATACAGAAAACACTAAAGCTCCTGGTAGAGATAGAGAAAATAAAGTACTTTCAAACCATGCTATTATTAATTATTTTCTGCTATTATTAATTTATTTTTCAGTTATAAATATTTTATCCAGTTGTAATTATTTAGGAAATTATTACAAAAAAATCATTCTTAGCAAATAGCCCATCTTTTCCCTACTGATTTCATAAGCTTTAATGTCCATGTCTGGAGTTTCTATTTCTGGAAATTATTTTTGAATTATAGTTTCCAATTTATTTGTTATATTCCATTAGTTTAGTTCTTTGAAGACTCAAATTATATGTATGTTGAACCTTTGTCACTTTTTTACTTTATAAATCCTTTTTCCCTCAATATGCATTACTAAAATGAGAGACAATGAAAATAAAGTATACAGGTTTTAGTTTTTAGTTTAATGAATTTTTACAGCTGTATGTCTAAGTAATCACCACATTCCTAGAGATACAGAAAACCTTTATAATCCAGAAATTTTCCTGAGGCTTCTTTTTAGTCAATTCCTCCCACATTGAGGTATCTACTTTTCTAACTTATATCATCTTAATTTTGCCTATTCTAGAATGCCATATAAATGTTATAATATACTATGTACTTTTTCATGTCTGATTTTACTTAACACGGTGTTTTTAAGATTGATCTATATTGCTGTATGTATCTACAAGGTTGTTATTTGTCTTTTGTTACTTATTGTAGGGGTATACTTTAATGCAATAAGTTCAACATATGAAAGTGTACAATCTAATCAGCTTTAACACACACAAAACCATGGAAACATTTTTGGTGATAACTTTATTTTCTTTTACTTCCTTGCCTCATCTGCAAGCATGCTTTCATTTGTTCCTACTAGATCACCATCTTTTCCTTAATTCCTTACATTTATTTCCACCTTGCATGGAACTTTTTAGAGAAAATTAGTTCATTTATATTTTTAATTCATAGTAAACAATTTTCATCTGCTCTGCAGGAAATTCCTTTTTCTGTCATTTACTATTCCTGTTTCCTTCCTCTATTTGCATTCTGAGTATTTGTACAGATAATGTGCTGCTTCCTTTTTCAGGACTTACTTTTGTAAGAGTTTTTTTCTGGACCATGTGCTTGTAGAAAGTTATAAGGCAGGAGGGCCTGGGATTTGTTCCAGGCTGGTAGCACCTTTCATACAAATTTAAGGGCTTTTGTTTGATGAATTTCATTAGCCAGGTTTAATTTGTTGTAGTCTGTTTTTTTTTACAAGCAAAGGAATCTCTTTTTCTTGGCTGTTATGAGAAAAGCTGCTTTTTGAAGATAATAATTGTCCATTAAGCCCTGCCTCTTCTCTTTGAAAGCAGACCTGTTGTAGGACGCTACTCTCATGAACTATTGTAGCCCCCTTTCATTATTGCAAATAAGGGATTTGGGAGTTGTACTTCATGTGACCTTCAACTTTGAAGAATGTATTTTACTGAGTGTTTCAGAAGTCTGTAGCAGGTAAGTCCTCTTTTCATGGGATCTTATCTCTACTTGTCTTGCACAGTTTTGCCAATCTTGCCTTCTTTTGGCTGCTCTTTTACATATTTTCAAACATGGTTTTAGCTATGACCATGTTTTGCTGTTAAAAGGAGCTGAAATTTTGTTTTTCATTTTCTTCATTTGTTGTATGATTTCAAGGGAGAAAATGGAAAAAAATGCTGATTTTATACTTTCTATAATCAAGCCAGAATTCATCAGAATACAGACAAATGCACTTTTCCCTGATTATTTTATTATGAAATCCTTCAAACATGCAGAAAAGCAGAAAGAAATGTTGAGAGTATACCCATTTACCCACCACTGATATATACTACAACTAACTTTTTAAATCCAGGTTCAAAAAAACTCACATAAGTTGAAAACATATCGCAAGTTGAAAGTACATTTAATACACCTAATCTAGTGAACATTATGGCTTTAGCCTAGCCTACTTTAAACATGCTCAGATCTTACATGCTCAGAAAACTACTATAATCATCAGCAACAAAATGCATTGAAGAGTATCAGTTGTTTCATCTCATGACTGCATGGATGACTGGAAGCTGCAGCTTGCTGCTGCTATCCAACTTCCCAAGACAGCACCATACCACACACAGCTATCCTGAGAAAAGTGAAATTCAATATTCAAAGAACTTTATCTATTGAATGAACATCACTTTCAATCCATTGTAAAGTCAAAAAATCAAGTTGAACATCATACATCACAGACTATCTGTACTTGCTTTATCACGTATTTATCTGTCCATTGACCCATACATCTTACTTTGTTGACGCATTTCAAAGGATACTGCCTCTATCTCTACCTTCCCCCCCAAAACTTCAGCATGTACATCATCAACTAAAGACCAATATTTATCTAGAGTTCTTTACTACATTTTGAAGTAAAATTTATATACACTGAAATGTGTATATCTTAATTGTATAGTGTCATGAGCTTTTACAAATGAAAATCTTGATTAATTTATACCCTGATTAAAGAACATTTCCCGCACTCCATAAAGTTTGCTATGTCCCTTCCCAATCAAGTCCCAGCCCTTGCCCTCAAGATTTTCGAAGTTTTGTGATTTTGATTTGCATTTTCCTGATAATTTATGATGTTGAGCTCCTTTTCATGTACCTGTTGACCAACTGCGTGTCTTCTTTGCAAAAATGTATATTTATATCTTTTGCCAACTTCAAAATCAGACTATTTACTTTTTAGTGATAGAGTTGTATGAGTCTCTTATATACTTTGGATATTAATCCCCATTAGATATTAGTTCTGCAAATATTTTCTCCCATTTCATAGGCTGTCTTTTGATTTTGTTGACTGTTTTCTTTGCTGTGCAGAAGCATTTTAATTTTATTTATTCCCATTTATTTTTGCTTTGTTCCTTTGTATTTGGTGTCATAGCTGAAAAAAAAAAATCCCAAGACCAAATGCTGAGGGTTTTTCCACATTTCTTCTAGGATTTTAGAGTTTTGGGTCTGATATGTAAATTTTTAATCTATTTCTAGTTATCTTTTTGTGAATGGTGAAGATAGAGGTCCAATTTCATTCTTCTGCATGGGGACAGTTTTTCCAGCACCATTTACTGAAGAGTCTATTTTCTCCCTATTGTGTCAATTAGTTGGCAGTATATTCATAGGTTTACTTCTAGGCTCTTTATGTGATTGTTTTTATGCCAGTACCATGCTGTTTTGGTTACTGTATCTTAGTTATATAGTTTGATATCAGAATTGATGCCACCAGTTTTATTCTTCTTACACAACACTGCTTTTTGTTTTTTTTTTTTTTCTTTATTTGGGGGGGTTATTAAATCGTAACTGTGTACAGCAGTGCAGTCATGGGGCAAAATGTGCTGACTTCATATACAATCTGAAATATTTTCATCAAACTGTTTAACATAGCCTTCATGGCCTTTTAATCACTATATGAAGACATTTGGATTCTGCATTTAGTAAGTTTCACCTGTACCCTTCTAAAATGCACTGTAGGTGTGGCCCCACCAAATAGCCTCCCTCCACCCCAACCTTCCCTCTCCCCTCCCCTCCCTTGCCCCTTTCCTCATATTCTTGTGCTATAGTTGTGTTATAGCCTTCATATGAAACCTATAAATTAGCGTCATAATAGGGCTGAGTACACTGGATACATTTTCTTCCATTCTTGAGATACTTTGCTAAGAAAAATCTGTTCCAGCTCCATCCATGTAAACATGAAAGAGGTAAAGTCTCCATCTTTCTTTAAGGCTGCATACTATTCCATAGTGTACATGTACCACAATTTATTAATCCATTCGTGGGTCGATGGGCACTTGGGCTTCTTCCATGACTTAGCAATTATGAATCGGGCTGCAATAAACATTCTGGTAGAGATATCTTTATTGTGATGCGATTTTTGGTCTTCTGGATATATACCTAGTAAAGGAATTATAGGATCGAATGGCAGGTCTATTTTTAGATCTCTAAGTACTTTCCAAACATCCTTCCAGAAGGAATATATTAGTTTGCATTCCCACCAGCAATGTAAAAGTGTTCCCTTTTTCCCGCATCCACGCCAGCATCTCTGGTTTTGGGATTTTGTTATGTGGGCTAATCTTACTGGAGTTAAATGATATCTCAAGGTAGTTTTGATTTGCATTTCTCTGATCATTAAGGATGGTGAGCATTTTTTCATGTGCCTGTAGGCTGTGCATCTGTCTTCTTAAGAGAAGTTTCTCTTCAAGTCCTTTGCCCACCCTGAGATGGGATCACTTGTCCTTTGGTTGTTGATACATTTGAGTTCTCTGTGGATTCTGGTTACTAACCCTTTGTCAGAGGCATAACCTGAAAATATTTTGTCCCATTC
>CAUYRH010086301.1:0-13944 GCA_963574655.1 Perodicticus potto
CAATTACTCATTTAGAACTAAAGAAAAAAAACAGTCCTCTTTACTTTTTAAAATAGCAGCCGCTTGGCATTACTTTGGTTAGCACGTATTCTGCCAATCATCAGGCGGCCTCCAGGATGAGGGCAGGCTGTTGCCCCTCTGAGGGGAGGCACCCCCTGGAAACATCCCAAGGTCCCCAGAGAACCTGGAGCCCTCAGGAGACTGACTGACGATCACTCTTAAATTCATGTGTAAGTCCGCCTCCGGAGGTAAGCCACTTTTACATCTAATTTTGGCTAGTGTCTGCAGAGTTGTTATAAATCATTAGAAAAATATGTAACTGTTTGTTGAATTCAATTGCTGTAATTTGTGTAGAGCCTCCAGGGGAAGGCAAAAAACAGGAACTTTAAACAAGAACCTCAGGTTTCCGGGCTATTGGCCTGTCAGAAACTTTCAGAGGACTCCCGGGGTATTAGATCACCCACAGACCTGTTAAAAACCATATAAAAAGGTGTTCTGGCTCTGATTTTGAGAATATGAGAGTGTACATTGTTCATGTCAAGCCCATGTCTGCCATGTCATTTTATGTCATTTGTTCAGTGTTTGTTAAAAGATTAATCTCGGCCCAAAATAGTCTTGTATTAAACTGAGGGAAAAAAAAGTGTAAAAGAGTTTTAAAAATTCCCTAGAACTCAGCATTCTATGCCTTGAGACACCTGAGTTCTAGTTCTTGTCAGCAATTAAAAATTTCTTCCTCTATATTGTTAGTATAAATATCTGTGCAGGTTAAATAAAACTTATGAAGTTTACATGCAATCCAGTTAACTATGTGTTCCCTTTATAAACTTCTAACTTGTAATCTTGTTTAGACAAATGTTTTAAGCCTTTGATATTTGACAAAACTTCCAAAGTCAAAATCCTAAATTTGAAACTTGGCACCTGAAACTTGGCACAGTGGTTGTGGCATTGGCCACCTGCACCAAAAGCACAACTCTGAACTTAGTCTTTTTGAAATATTAAAACCACTGAAAACAACTGAGGTGAAAACAAGTTAAACTTATTTAATTTGTTAAAAATGTATAGGAAACATTGTCAAATATGAGAGGAATTAATTTTGTATGAGTTATGGTTATATGTATGTTCCAATATTATAAAACATTAGTCTGTTCTAAAGTATAAAATATTAGTCTGTCTTAATGTATATTATCAGTAATTCATCTAAAAAAATAAGAAATATTGAGAAAAACTGAATTCCTAATGTCTTTGGAAATTGAGTACCTTTGGACTAACAACAGACTTTTAGAATTTTTGTTGGAAAAATAAAACATGTCTATGAGTATTGCTAACCTAGCTTCAAACAGATCAGAAGTCAGATACATGAAACTAAGTTGATTTGTCATAGTTTTTGTTTAAAATATTGCTGATTCTTTCTGTGTTCTGTTTTCCAGAAGTCAAGAAAACCATTTTTATCTTTTGAGCTATTTGTAGCTTTTCAAGCAATGTACGTACTTATGAGCAGAATTTGAAACATGTATTTTTTCTCTCACTTTAATTTCTCCAGAATTTAAAAGCCATTTGTAAGTATTCTTAATTTCTAACAATGCAGTTATTTGCATAAGTTCAATGAGAATCTGTTTTGTTCTATAAGACATGATAATTAATTATTCTTATTGCACTATATGCAAATAATCAAACCAAATATATCGAAAGTACAGTTTATTTTGGCAACTAAGTTAGTTCTGCTATATATATATATTTTTCTTTCTTTTTTGAGACAGAGCCTCAAGCTGTCACCCTGGATAGAGTGCTGTGGCATCACAGCTCACAGCAACCTCCAATTCCTGGGCTCAAGCAAGTCTCTTGCCTCTGCCTTCCAAGTAGCTGGGACTATAGGCGCCCACCACATGCCTGGCCATTTTTTGGTTGCAGCCGTCATTGTTGTTTGGTGGGCCAGGGCTGGATTAGAACTCGCCAGCTCAGGTGTACGTGGCTGATGCCTTAGCCTGTTGAGCCACAGGCGCCGAGCCCTGCTATACTTTGTTTTTAATAAAGAGAAAAATAGTTCAAAGAAAAAAGAAGCTGTAACCCACCTGTATTAAATCCCAGCCTTATCTGTAATGTCAACTCATAAAATGAGACATAACTGTGTTACTAAACTAATCTGTTAAATGAGACTAAGAGACTGGTCAAAAGCATAAAATTGTATACAGTGGTTATATTTACTCTGAAACCTTAAGACTCAACAACTGTTGGCCACACTAAAAAACTTGTGCAGTCTTAAATGTTATCTACTGTGTCTATATAGAAAAATTAAAAATTAGATACAGGCCTTAAAAACCCTAGAAAAAGTAGCAAGGAAAATCTCCACTGGGGTATTTAACTGTGTTCTGTTTAGTCTTTTGTATCTGTACATCTTGTCTCTCTGGAAGATCAAGGAGACCAAGTCTAAGTCTAGAATCAGCATCATCCTGACCACAGGCACAGCAGTGAAGGTGGAAGGAATCCTCACCTGGAGTCATCACAGCCGGCTGAATAGGACTGCCCCTTGGGAAGTAAAGGTAACTTTTAAGACAGTCAACATGCCCTGCTCCAGCCACAAACTGGGAGCTGGCTGGTCAACGCATGGCTGAAGCCTGAGGAAACTCCTCGAAGGATTTGTCTAAATTGGACTTTTGGAATTTGGGAAAAGGGGGGAATATGTCACAGGGAAAAAGTAAAAACTCATATGTATATTAGCCCACCACCATGGTACTATTAAGGCCTGAGTAGAGAACCCAACAAGAGTCACAGTCCCTAAAACCTCAGTGCTAAAAAGTAATTAATATCGGCACCTGCAGAAATAAGCTGATATTGAAACCCCAAATTAAGGCAAGGTATGGTCAATCTGGGGATTCCACTACAGTTTTAGTAGAAGAAGGAGCCTGACCAACTCCTTGGACATTAGACCATCAGCAAGTCTATTAAAAAGTATGTGAGAGTGTATGAGTGTGGTGTGACTGAGAGAACTCAGAAGGTAGAGTTAGACCTCCCTTTACAGGTTCTAGGGGAGTGTTGGTTTGCCTCCTATGGCTACATGGCAGCTCGAGTGGGAAATCGAGGCTGTCCTGGTTAAGAAATAGCTTAGAATTGTATGCATGTGAGTGCTTGGAGAATGACTGAGATGAGTAACAAGAGGTGGAGCAAATTCACGGGGTGAAATGAATGTGTGAATGTGCCCTTCTTCCCTGCCCCAACTTTGTCCCCTGGCTATTCTGAGAGAAAACTCGAAGTTCCAGGTTTTCCACCTTTTTTAGTTTTCTGTCTGTCTTTGGTAGCAGCCACACGGCCATGTGGGACTTGGGGAAAGTGAAAAGACATTAGAAAAGATGTTGTTGTAGTTTTGTTACTGGAATTTCTTCAGTGAGTGCTTGGTCTCAAGAATTTAAGAATTGAGCCTGCGAGCCACAGATCAGTAATAAAATGGCATTTTGTTGGACTAAGGAACATGCAGAGGGAGTGGAAAGCGTCAGAGTTATTAGCAAAGAGGCCGTGCCTTGGAAAGTGTTACGGTTCAGGCAGTCTGGTGAGCTCTGGATGGCCCTTGAAAATCTGAGGAAGAGAGTGCAAATCTCCTACTAGGTGTGGCTGTATCCATATCTAAGGTGAAAAGCCTCTGGAAGGGGGGAGGAAGCTCAGGTCAGCGGTTTCCTTTTTCTAAGAGGAAATAATTGGCCCTGAAAGATATTTTGGCCAGGACTTGATAAATGAAAAAATACTTTTACAAACTAAAGGGGTGTTCTAGCAAATGAATGAAGGCAACCCCTCACCTTAAACAAGATCATTAAGTCTTTGCTGAAGTTTTTGTCTGGAGAGGAGATTAGGGTGTGTGCTCCTTAATCAAGGTAAAGCCATCCAAAATGTTTGAAACTGCTTTGTTTGAAACTGCTTGCTAAGACTCAGAGAGTCTGTACCTGGAAATAAAGTCTGATGTCTGAGCTCACCTGAGCCTGAAAAATTGAGATTCCCTGTTGTAGGATTAGAAGACCACCCTACATAAGCCACACAAAGGCAAGCCTTTGATGGGTTAAAATGGTTTTTGCTAATACAGAAGCAAGAAAGCTGGGCTCCCCCTGAGGCATACACAGAGGCTGTTTGTCCGGAGGTAAAAATCCATAAAACAGTAACTCTGAAAGTATGCTTCCATTAAGCCCAGAAGGTTAGGGGCTGTCAACCCCACCCCTGGTGATACGGATCAGAGGATGACATATGTCTGTACACAATGACTTGGGGCCTAAAGATTTCAGCTCTGTAGAGAAAAAAAGTCATAAATCCATTTTGGGTTAACTAAGTGTGTGCTTGAGGGGTTTCATTCACCAGTCTCCCCTGCAGCTCTTTACAATCTTTATTTAGAGCCTTTGTTCAAAAGATGACACGTCTAAGAAGAATGTAAAAACAGAAGGTATTGTGTTGATTTGTAGAGTGAATGCTTTTCCACAAGTTAATTATAGTTAGAAGAAGTTAGGTAATGGTAAAAGGCTATAGACTATAGATTAAGTGTGTACGTGACCACCAGTGTATATAAGGTGGCCCAAAATAAAGATGATTTGCTACACGCCACCTGGAGAGTGTGTAGTCTGTTTCTTGCATTCCCCTAATAATTATAGGTACGAGTTCTGCACCTGGGGCAAAGCTACTGTCCCTGGCATCTCCATTCACGCAACACCTGTCCAGCCCAGAATGGGAAAATTTATGGTATTACATACCCACTATCAGCCCCTCTCCAGTGATGCGGATGAATCAGGATTTGATTCCCAAGAAGACCAGTGGGGAATGTTGTAGGCCAACAGCCCCCAAAAGACCTGAGTCTGTCTCGGCCTGTCTCAGCCTTGGTCCCCAGCATGCCCCCGCCCCTTGGGTTAAGAGAACAGGTTTTTGAATGGAACAAGGAAGTTCTGCGAGTCCCACAGCTAAACAATGGTGAAAACTTGCTCAAGCAAAGTTTCCCAAGCTACTGAGTCTCCCAAGCCAAGTTTGTCTTTGTGCCAACTGCCATGCAGCAACCCCTTGAACCACCATGATGCAACCCCCTGAGGTAACCACCTGACTGTAACCCCGCCCTATAACCAGCCACTTTCTGCTTTTGTACATGCTTGCTTTGCCACATCAGCATAAAAATCAGCCTGTACTGCACTTAGGGACGGTTTGCCCTTTGGGGCAGTGGTCCGCCTGTGCAGATATAATAAATCACCACCTGATTTGGACTGTTTGCCCTTTGGGGCAGCGACCTGCCTGAGCAGGTGTAAATCATTACCTGATTTGTACATAAAGAGCGTCTGTGTTTTTTTATGGGTGGCCACAGTTACAACACTCCTGGGTTCAAGTGATCCTCTCTCCTCAGCTTCCCAAGTGTCTGGGACTATAGGTACCACTATACTCTGCTAAGTTTTCTAATTTTATTTTATTTTTTATTTATTTTTATTTATTTTCATTTTTTTGCAGTTTTTGGCTGGGGCTGGGTTTGAACCTACCACCTCTGGCATATGGGGCCAGCGCCCTACTCCTTTGAGCCATAGGCACCACCCCAATTTTTCTAATTTTAGTAGAGATGGTCTTGACTGGTCATGACCAGCTGATGTCTCAGACTGACTTGAACTCCTGAGCTCAAGAGATTCTCTAGCTTCAGCCTCCCAGACTGCTGGGATTACAGGCATGAGCTACCTTGCCTGGCTGGTTATTGTTAACTGCTCATTAACTGGGAACTAAACTTTAAAAGGATTAAGGTTTATACCCACATAACTTCCTATATAACCTTTAGCGCCTATGGCTCAAAAGAGTAGGGCGCTGGCCCCACATACCAGAGGTGGTGGGTTCAAGCCCAGCCCTGGCCAAAGCTGCAACAACAAAAAAAGAAAACCTGAACAATCATTACTCTTGGTTAAAAGAGTGACTCTGGATTTTTTTTTTTTTTTTAGAGACACAGTTTTACTTTGTCACCTTGGTAGAGTGCTATGGCATCACAGCTCACAGTAACCTCCAGCTCTTAGGCTTAGGCAATTCTCCTGCCTCAGCCTCTCAAGTAACTGGGACCATAGGTGCCCACCGCAATGCCCAGCTATTTTTTTGTTGCAGTTTGGCCGGGGCCCGGTTTGAACCCACCAACCTCTGTATATGGGGCCGGCGTCATACGCACTGAGCCACAGGTGCCGCCCAAACAAGTGACTGTTGATTCTATTTGAACAAATGTTCTAAGTCTTGGTATTGACAAACTTTCCAAAAATCAAAATTCTAAATTCAGTCTTTTTGACCTGAAACTAGCTTTTGAAATATTAGGACCACTGAAAGTCTAAGAGATACATATTAGGCTTATTTGTAATGTTAAAACTGTACAGGAAACATTGTCAAATATGAAATGGTATTTACCTTTCTTTGCTTCATGTTTGTATATACATGTTGTTAACATATATTCCAATATTATAGATCATCAATATGTCTTGGCCAGACGTGGTGGCTCATCCCTGTAATCCCAGCACTCTGGAGGCTGAGGCGGGTGGACTGCCTGAGCTCAGGAGTTAGAGACCAACCTGAGCCAAAAAGAGACCCCTTCTCTAAAAATAGCCGGGCATTGTGGCAGGCACCTGTAGTCCCAGATACTTGGGAGGCTGAGGCAAGAGAATCGCTTGAGCCCAAGAGTTGGAGGTTGCTGTGAGCTAAGATGACATGGCACTCTACCGAGGAGGGTGACATAATGAGATTCTGTCTCAAAAAAAAAAAAAAAAAGTATAGAATCTCGCTGGGACCAACCTGTTATTCACTGCCAACACCCCACTAATCCACACCTTCCCTTCAAGATAGGCCCTGGGACTATCTCGAAAGAGGGGGAATATGAGATTGTAGGAGCTGGAAAGAATGGAATTAGTTTAAACCCTCCAGATCAAGGGTGGGTGCATAGAAGCCTTAACAAATACTAAATGAGAGAATGCCTGCCGCGTGTTACTTCCTACCCAGGTACCCCACTGTCTTCACTCTCCAGACGCGGTTCCTCCTCGTCCCCCCATCTCCACCATGCTCACTTGGCCACACACCCCCAGGCTGGCACGTCAGCTCCCTCACACAGAGCCAGGAGGAAATTCCAGACCTTTCCTTTCCTGCCTGTCTGAAGCCTTTCGCCTCTTTATTAATTTTGATCCTGACATTAGGGAGGGACAATGGAGCTTAAAAAGGCACTTCCTCTCCCAGTGGGCCCCAATATGTGGCCTAAACTCCAAAAACTTGGAAAGAGTCCTCAGATTCCATATTTCCCCTAGGAAAAAGATTGAGATGAGGAGAGAGAAAAAGAGATGGTTGGGCCAGCAGTGGCCTGTGAGCAAAAAGAAGTTTTCAGAATAGTGGCCAGACTTCCCACTTGGGTCTTCCTCTCTGCCAGAAGCTCTGGCGCTTTTTCCTCCTTCCATATCCCTTTCTGTCCAATAAATCCTGTCTTACCCAACAGTGACGGCTGCAACCAAAATATAGCCGGGCGTTGTGGCAGGTGCCTGTAGTCCCAGCTGCTTGGGAGGCGGAGGCAAGAGAATCGCTTAAGCCCAGGAGTTGGGGGTTGCTGTGAGCTGTGATGCCACAGCACTCTACCCACGGTGACAGCTTGAGGCTCTGTCTCAAAAAAAAAAAAAAAATTCCTGTCTTACCACGGATTTCTGATCCACAGGTTCATTCTTCAAATCCCAGTGACCAAGGACCTAATGCAGAACGGAATTTTTTTTTTTTTTTTTTTTGAGAAAGTGCCTCAAGCTGTCTCTCTGGGTAGAGTGCTGTGGCATCACAGCTCGCAGCAACCTCCAACTCCTTCAACTCCTGGGCCCGAGCAAGTCTCCTGCCTCCGCCTCCCAAGTAGCTGGGACCACAGGCACCTGACACAACACACGGCTATTTTTTGGTTGCAGCCGTCATTGTTGTTTGGCGGGCCCGGGCTGGATTCGAACCCGCCAGCTCAGGTGTATGTGGCTGGCGCCTTAGCCGCTTGAGCCACAATGGGCCGAGCCAGAATGGAATTTTGTTAACATATTTTGGAGAACTTGTCCAGGATTGAAGATCTGTGGTAAGCAATGGGCCCACTTAATTCTGTACTGTTTTTGTCTATGATCATAGCAATAGAGACTAATATTCAGATGCCTGTTAGCCCCTAAAAGGGCATAGCGTGACTAGCAACCTCCAGGTCATGGTGGGAGGCTTTGAGGGAATGAACTTTCTAATTCCCCTTTGCTCCAAAAGAAAGGAGCCAAAGGGAATGTTAAGAAGGCTTCTGGGGCGTCGCCTGTGGCTCAGTGAGTAGGGCGCTGGCCCCATATGCCGGAGGTGACGGGTTCAAACCCAGCCCTGGCCAAAAACTGCAAAAAAAAAAAAAAAAGAAGGCTTCTGAACCATTCTTTATCCACTCCTTTTCTCTAGTCGAGACCTGAGCAAACAGAAGTAGCACCCAGAAATTCCGGGATCTCTGGCAATGGTTCTGACTCCACGGCACTGGAGGACCTTCTGAAAAACGTACTCTTCCAGCTCTTTTACTATCTGTTCTTATCTTCCTTGGTCCCAAACCTCTTCCACTAATCTCTATAGACACCTGTTGCTTTCTCTCTTCTTCTCCTTATAGTTTTCTTGCTTTGTTCGAATGTCGGTAATGAATTGCTTTGTATATTTAGTTAAGTTTGTACTAGCTGTTTTTGGTTGTTTTTTGTTTTTTGTTTTTTTGTTTTTTGAGACAGAGCCTCAAGCTGTTGCCCTGGGTAGAGTGCTGTGGCATCACAGCTCACAGCAACCTCCAACTCCTGGGCTCGAGCGATTCTCCTGTCTCCGCCTCCCAAGTAGCTGGAATACAGGTGCCCACTACAACGCCTGGCTACTTTTTGGTTTCAGCTGACTTGTTGTTTGTCGGGCCTGGGCTAGATTCAAACCCTCCAGCTCAGGTGTATGTGGCTGGCACCTTAGTTGCTTTAGGAGCCACAGGCACCAAGCCTGTTTTTGGTATTTTTCAAATGTTGTAAGAGTGTTTTTATTTTTATTTATTTATTTTTATTTTTATTTTTGCAGTTTTGGGCTGAGGCTAGGTTTGAACCCGCCACCTTCGGTATATGGGGCCAGTTCCCTACTCCTTTGAGCCACAGGTGCTGCCCTATTTATTTATTTTATGTATATATTTTTTGAGACAGAGCCTCAAGCTGTCACCCTGGATAGAGTGCCATGGCACCACCGCTCACAGTCACCTCCAATTCCTGGGCTCAAGCGATTCTCCTGCCTCTGTTTCCCATGCAGCTGGAATTACAGGTGCCTGCCACAATGCCTGGCCACTTTTTAGTTGCAGCCGTCATTGTTGTTTGGTGGGCCTGGGCTAGATTCAACCCTCCAGCTCAGGTGTATGTGGCTGGGGCTTTAGCTGCTTGAGCCACAGGTGCCGAGCCTATTTATTTATTTTTGAGACAGAGTCTCACTATGTCACCCTCGGTAGAGTGCATGACATCACAGCTCACAACAACCTCCAACTCTTGGGCTTAAGCGATTCTCTTGCCTCAGCCTCCCGGTTGTCAGTTGTCATTGTTTGGTGGGCCCAGGCTGGATTCAAACCTGCCAGCTTGGTGTATGTGGCTGGCACCCTAGTCACTGAGCTACAGGTGCCGAGGCCAGTCTTTCCTTTTTTATCTCCAGTCAGAAAGTTCCAAACCATGGGTACCAGGCAGCGCCTGTGGCTCAAAGGAGTAAGACGCTGGCCCCATATGCCGGAGGTGGCGGGTTCAAACCCAGCCCCGGCCAAAAACTGCAAAAAAAAAAAAAAAACCCAACAAACCATGGGTACCTTTCTCATTGGTCAGTTCCAATCAAGGTGGGAAAGCTGCTCTAGCCTCCTCAGAACTATAGGATTCCACAGAAGTGGAAATTTCCAGGTCCCAGGAAGTTAAGTCTACAAATTCCTAAGAGCTCAGTCACCATGGAGAGGACCCCACAGGTGTATTCTTGTGATCTCCTTGAGAAGACCTGTTCTCCTAGACTTCACTCACCCTTCCCCGGTGTCCTCTCTAGGTTAGAGAGCAAGAAGTTGGCTCTGAACAAAAGGAAAAAATGACTCCCATACGTTGCTTCTCTGGGCAACCAGGTGCCTGCCTGGGGAAGTCTGGGGCAACTCCCTGAGGCAAGGATGGCCCAAACTCTAGACTATAGTTCAGTCTCTTCTTTAAAAGAAAAAAAGAAGGCTCGGTGCCTGTGGCTTAGCGGGCTAAGGCACCAGCCACGTACACCTGAGTTGGCGGGTTCGAATCCAGCCCAGGCCTGCCAAACAACAATGACGGCTGCAACCAAAAAATGGCCGGGCGTTGTGGCGGGCACCTGTAGTCCCAGCAACTTGGGAGGCGGAGGCAGGAGACTCGCTTGAGCCCAGGAATTGGAGGTTGCTGTGAGCTGTGGATGCCACGGCACTCTATCCAGGGTGAAAGCTTGAGGCTCTGTCTCAAAAAAAAAAAAAAAAAAAAGAAGAAAAAAAGAAAGAAATAAAACCTTTAAAAATGAAGAAAGGTGGGCAGCGCCTGTGGTTCAAGCAACTAAGGCACCAGACACATATACCTGAGCTGGAGGGTTTGAATCTAGCCCGGGCCCGCCAAACGACAATGACGACTGCAACGAAAAAGTAGCCATGGGTTGTGGCAGGTGCCTGTAGTCCCAGATACTTGGGAGGTGGAGGCAGGAGACTCGCTTGAACCCAGGAGTTGGAGGAGTTGGAGGTTGCTGTGAGCTGTGATGTCATGGCACTCTACCCATGGCGATAGCTTGAGGCTTTGTCTTTAAAAAAAAAAAAAAATGAAGAAAGGCCCTAGCACTCTGGGAGGCCAAGGCAGGTAGATTGCTTGAGCTCATGAGTTCGAGACCAGCCTGAGCATAAGTGAGATACACGCCCCCACACTAAAAATAGAAAAAACTGAGGCAAGAGGATCTCTTGAGACCAAGAGTTGGAGGTTGCTGTGAGCTGACACCATGGCATTCTACCAAGGGTGACAGCTGGAGACTGTGTCTCAAAAAAAAAAAAAAAAAAAAAGAATTAACTTTTGAATTGGAAATGTTGTAATAGATTTCCACTGAGTTGCACTGATTATTATTTAAAATAAGGGTTATTGTAGTTTTTACAGTGAACCATTATATTTAAAACTGTAGTTTTGGGAGTGTAGAACAGAACAGTCTTGGAGAAGCTACTCTAAATGTTCTCTAGAATCCCCTAGCCTTCTGACAAATAGAGTTTGGTGGACCTATCCCTATCTCTGCATGTTGGCTGACAGTGACAGGCAGCCGGACCCTCTTCATCCAGTGACAGATATTCTCCAAGGGTTACAACAAAGCTTTGACCTCTCTTGGAGAGATGTAATGCTACTACTAGATCAAACTTTAACTTTAAATGAGAAGAATTAAGTCTTAGATGAGGCTAGACAGTGGGTGACTTGTGGTTCAAGCCAATATTGACAGCAGCGTGTCCTCTGAGGAAAGGGACAGATAGCCCATGGGAAGGCAGGCAGTTCCCTTTGAGGATCCCAAATGGGACTCTGAGAAACTGGTGGTGTAAACATTTTCTAACATGTATCCTGGAAGGTTTACCCTGATCCAGAAAAAAGCCTATGATTCTAAGTTGTCTACTATTTACTAGGAGCAAAATGAAAGTCCCTCAGCATTTCTTGAGCAGCTTAGAGAGGTGATGAGAAAACACATTCAGTTGACACACAACTCTTTAGAGGGCAAATTATTTATTTATTTATTTATTTATGAGACAGAGCCTCAAGCTGTCTCCCTGGGTAGGGTGCCATGGACTCACAGCTCACAGTAATCTCCAACTCTTAGGCTTAACCAATTCTCTTGCCTCAGCCTCCCAAGTAGCTGGGACTACAGGTGCCTGCCACAATGCCCAGCTGTTTTTTGGTTGTAGTTGTCATTGTTATTTGGCAGACCCAGGCTGGATTTGAACCCGCCAGCTCTGGTGTATGTGGCTGGCGCCTTAGCCACTTGTGCTACAGGCACCAAGCCAAGGGGGCACATTATTTTAAAAGATAAATTTATAGGGCAGTGCCTGCGGCTCAGTGAGTAGGGTACCCCCCCCCATATACCAAGGGTAGTGGTTTGAACGCAGCCCCGGCCAAACTGCAACAAAAAAATAGCCGGGCGTTCTGGCGGGCACCTGTAGTCCCAGCTACTCAGGAGGCTGAGGCAAGAGAATCACCTAAGCCCAAGAGATGGCAGTTGCTGTGAGCTGTGATGCCATTGCACTCTACTGAGGGTGACAAAGTGAGACTCTGTCTCTAAAAAAAAAAATAAAATAAATAAATTTATCATTCAAGCTTCCCAGACTAGGCAGAGCCTGTGGCTCAGTGGGTAGGGCACCAGCCCCATATACCAAGTGTGGCAGGTTCGAACCTGGCTCCAGCCAAACTGCAACAAAAAAATAGCCGGGCTACTAGGGAGGCTGAGGCAAGAGGATCACCTAAGCCCAGGAGTTGGAGGTTTCTGTGAGCTGTGATGCCACAACACTCTACTGGTGGTGATAAAGTGAGACTCTGTTTCTATTGAAAAAAAAAAAAAAAAGCTTCTTAGACCTTAGAAGAAAACTCCAGAAATTGGCTGTAGGCTCTAATCATAACCGAGAGAACCTTCTTAAAATGGCCACGACAGTCTTTTATAATTGAGATCAGGAGGAAGAGGAGAAAAAAGAAAGAAGGCATAAAAAATGGATGACAGGGCTTGGTGCCTGTAGCTCAAGCAGCTAGGGTGCCAGCCACATACACCAGAGCTGGTGGGTTCGAATCCAGCCTGGACCTGCCAAACAACAATGACAACTATAACCAAAAAATAGCCAGGCATTGTGGTGAGCACCTGCGGTCCCAGCTACTTGGGAGGCTAAGGCAAGAGAATCGCTAAAGCCTAAGAGATGGAGGTTGCTGTGAGCTGTGACGCCACAGCACTCTCTACCCAGGGCAACAGCTTGAGAATGTCTCAAAAAAAAAAAAGGATGACAGCTCTTGTAATGGCACTCCAGCAAACGGGCACCACTGGGCGCAGTGGGAAGCTAGAGGAGCTAGAAACAGGTGCTTCCAATGTGGTCAGACTGGCCACTTCAAGAGAGATTGCCCTGGCAACACAGACTGTTGGGCCCCTGTCCAGAATGCAAGGCCATTGACCAGGGGTCCTCAAACTATGGCCCGCGGGCCACATGCGGCCTGCCGAGGACATTTATCCGGCCCACCGGGTGTTTTTGCCTCTACTGCCTGTCCTGTTTAGCAGCGGACTCATCCCAGGCCCGCATAACCTGTTAGTGGAAAAACCATTGGTTGCATTCCCAAACAAAACATGTGTGGATTCACTGGAAAAGTTGCAAAAAGAGTTCCAATTTAGATTTAAAGAGTTTCATCTCCATGAACAGGACATACAAGCTTTTCCATAACCCATTTTCTATTGACATTGAAAATGTGGAGGTCAGTCCCTGACGTTGCCACCCTGCTGCCCCTCTGCCAGCTGCTCCGGTGCCACCTCGGTCTGTCGTCTCCAGCAGGTGGGAGCCAGGTGCTGACGAGTGCGGTGGGGGGCTGCTAAGCAATCCTGTGGCTCTGGCTCCAGCTCTGCGCTGGCGGCAGCTTTCCAGCTTCTCCATGGGGTTGGCCTGTGGCGCCCGGATGCTCTAAGATCATTTCCACTGTTGCTCAGAGGACACACACAGTGGGATTCAGAATTCCTGGAGAATTGCCTTTGTGATTTCAGAATTCCTGGAGAATTGTCTTGGTGAGAAGCTGGAAATATTTCTTTAAATTCCATCTCTTAGTTTTTCAAAGAAACATCAAGAAACCATGAACAACATTAGTAATGAAGAGTTTGACTGCCACTTACTTGATGAAGGTTTTACTGCCAAGGACATTCTGGACCAAAAAATCAATGAAGTTTCCTCTTCTGATGATAAGGATGCCTTCTATGTAGCAGACC
>CAUYRH010086303.1:0-34807 GCA_963574655.1 Perodicticus potto
AGAAGACTGAAACTTGACCCCCACCTTTCACCATTAACAAAAATTGATTCTCACTGGATAAAAGATTTAAACTTAAGATATGAAACTATAAAAATACTAGAAGAGAGTGCAGGGAAAACACTTGAAGAAATTGGCCTGGGATAATATTTTATGAGGAAGACCCCCCCGGGCAATTGAAGCAACATCAAAAGTACATTACTGGGATCTGATCAAACTAAAAAGCTTTTGTACACCCAAGTGCACAGTAAATAAAGCAAAGAGACAACTTTCAGAATGGGAGATTTTTGCAGGTTGTGCTTCCAACAAATTTCTGATAACTAGAATCCACAGATCAAACTAATCAATAAGAAAAGAACAAATAATCCCATTTCTATGTGGGTAAGAGACTTGAACAGAATCTTCCCTGAAGAAGATAGGCGCATGGCCTGCAAACACACGAAAAACATGCTCATCATATTTAATCAGAGAAATGCAAATCAGAACCACTTTGAGATATCATCTAATTCCAGTAAGATTTGTCCACATAACAAATCCCAAAACTACAGATTTTGGCATGATGCAGAGAGAAGGGAACACTTCTAAACTACTGGTGGGAATGCAGGCTAATATGACCTTTTTGGAAAGAAGTTTGTAGAATACTCAAGGAACTAAAAGTAGACCTACCATGTGAGCCTGTAATTCCTCTACTAAGTATATACCTAGATGATCAAAAATTATTTTACAACAAAGACATTTGCAACAGAATGTTTATTGCAGCCCAATTCATAATAGCCAAGACATGGAAGAAGCCCAAGTGCCCATCAACCCATGAATGGATTAACAAGTTGTGGTATATGTATACCATGGAATACTATGTAGCCATAAAAAGATGATGATTTCACATCTTTATTTTTATCTAGATGGAGCTGGAACATATTATTCTTAGTAAAGTGTGTCAAGAATGGAATAAAAATATCCAATATACTCAATACTAGTATGAAATTAATCTATGATCACCTACACATTCATATGAATGGTAAAATGTAACTATAGTCTAGAAAGTAGAAGGGAAGAAGAGAGAGAGGGGAGCAGAGGATGGAGAGTATTTGGGGGGGACCTCACCTAATGTGCATGATGCAATGGTACATTTGAAAACTATTAAGAAGTGAGTGTAATTGTGATGGATGTGTTACTTAGTTCAGTGTAAGCATTTCACATTGTATATTGAAGCAGTACCCTGAACCCCATAAATGCATCAATGTACAAAGTTATGATTTAATAAAAAACAATTAAAGTCAAAATGCCATTTGTGTAGTTGAAGGAGCTCAGGAAATTTCACCTAAAAATATGACTCCTTGTTATAAAGAATATATTTTGAATTAAAGGCTCTTTGAGATCAAAAGGCATTAGAAAGGGCTTTCCCTCTATCTGCATAAACCAGACTGACCCATCAAAAGAGCAATTGATTTCTCTCCTACTTCCTGCTATCTCAAAATATTGCATGAAAAGAAGATCAAAATTGCAACCAGACCTGGCCCAAATCATTTTAAACATAACACCTGTCTCTCAGGTTAATTTGCAAATCATTCCTCCCCCTCCATCTATTTATTCTCCCAAATTTCTATTCATCCTTCCTAGTAACCATTTATTGCCCCTAAACAGAATTGTCTATGCTCCTCAACTTCCCTTCCCCTCTCAAGATAGTGTATTAAAGTGTCTGAATCCCACTGGGGTATTGGGTAATCCGTCTGTGGTTCTCCCTGTGTATATGGTAAATAAAGCTCTTCTTAATTGGCCAGGGGAAAGGAGAAGTTTCCCCTTACCTTCACTTACCTTCACTTCTACAGAAAAAAATCCAAAGGACATTGATAGATTTTATTTTGAAAATGAGGAAAATTTAAAATGGGATTTCTTAAGTAAAACATTTTATTTTAAAAAGTCTTTCTTTGAGACAACAGAGGTAAGGGCTAGGTAGCAGTTTACACCTTGAGAGAGTCCATTTCTGAGGTAGGGGAATCTCCGTGCAAGGCTGCTGTAGAAGGAAGAAAGTGAATTTTTGCTACCCAGATTTGAACACAGCAGTGGTTAATTTTGGGAAGTGAAAGGCATTGTCTGAAGCAGAGTTTGACCCATGGAGAGGGGACTGGAAGAGAGCGAGGAGGAACAGAGGCCGTACCCACCACAGCTGAGGAAACCGCAGTTCTCACACATGCTGGTGGGTGACACACAAAATTAAGCATGAAAACAGGAAAAAGTAGTTTCGAAGCTGGGGCAGCCCAAGCTACCCACGAATGCTTTGAAAAACTTTGCACATTCACCTCAGGAAGTGACCCTTCACATTTCTCGCTCACATTCTGGATGGCAGCCCAGAAGCGGGGGATCAAGGAGGATGATTATAAAATTCAAAACTGGCTTAAGTAAGGCCAGATTTATTTGCAAGGTCAATATTAAATGAGTTCAGTAGCGGTGTAGGGTGGAGGTGATGGTAGGGATAGGAAGAAGAGTTGCCATAATGGTGATTTTACATGTATTTAAAAAATAGTGCTTTAAAAGCCTTTTGAAAGTTGATTTTGACTAACTTGAAAGAAACCTTAAAATGCTTCAACTTTGATATAATAGGGACAAAATTTGGGGTAAGATTGATGGAAATGTTAAGTCTGGGAGTGTTGAGCACTCAAGGGGATAACTGAGTCATAGCAAACTATGTTGGGTGTGCTCTGCCCACCACCCGGTCCAACTGAGATACTTTGCAGTTGTGGGAATCATGTCTTAGAGAGCCTCACTATTCAGAAATGGAACAACCAAGACTAGCACTGGGTTGTTTATCTTTGCCTTTGGTGTTGACCCCATTCTAAAAGGCGAAAACAATTGTACCGTAACATTGTATTTCAGGCTATGACGTAGAATCTACGCGGGTCATGGAGATGACCTCTTGTTGAATAAGAATCAATTTGAAAAAAATTGTATTTTTAAAAATTATCTATTTATTTATTTATTTTTTTAGAGACAGAGTCTCACTTTGTCACCCTTGGTAGAGTGCTATGGTGTCACAACTCACAGCAACCTCCAGCTCCTGGGCTTAGGTGATTCTCTTGCCTCAGCCTCCTGAGTAGCTGGGACTATAGGTGCCCACCACAATGCCCAGTTATTTTTTGCGCAGTTTGACTGGGCCTAGGTTTGAACCCACCATCCTCAGTATATGGGGCCGGTGCCCTACTCACTGGCACCACCCAAATTGTACCGAAGGTTTTTTTTGTTTTTTTGTTTGTTTTTGAGACAGAGTCTCACTTAATAACCCTCGGTAGAGTGCTGTGGCGTCACAGCTCACAGCAACTTCCAACTCCTTGGGCATAGGAGATTCTCTTGCCTCAGCCTCCCGAGTAGCTGGGACTACAGGCGCCTGCCACAACACCCGGCTATTTTTTTGTTACAGTTTGGCCAGGGCTGGGTTTGAACCCACCACCCTCTGTATATGGGGCTGGCGCCCTACTCACTGAGCCACAGGTGCTGCCTGAATAAGAATCAGTTTGATTGTAAAGTTCCCAAGTCCCTATCTAGTGTTTAAAGGTAATATCAAAATGGGACTTCTTTAGGTAAATTAAAAAAAAAAATTAAGAAATCACTTCTACCACTTTTTCCAAAGTTAAATAGAAAAGTTTTTTACCAGCGGGTTAAGCAGGTCATCTTTAATGGTGGTATCTTCTCGAACAAGATAGCATTTCTGCCAAGCCCAGTTAGTTTACATTGAGCCCTAAATATCTTTGACTGAAAGCCCTAAATATCTTTGACTAAAAGCACTCTGTGAGTTTTGATTAGCTCGTAGGGGTATTCATTTGTGTGGATCTCTGAATCTGTCAGTAAATGTGTCTTAAGTTACAGCTTTGGATTTGGCAGGACAGCCGCAACAACCCTGGCTTTCCAGTGGGATCAGGATATAAATTCTATGTAAACAGGAAGCACCCTCCCTCTTGGCTCACACAATAAACCCAGTGGATGATAATGAATCCTTTCCCTCCAGGATTCTGACCAAACTGCCAAATTTAGTTTTCTTTAAGTACAATTCTAGCCTATTCTTATTTTCTTCTATTTTTTTTTTTTTTTTATTTTTACTTAAGCTCTAAGAAGTTTGGTTTTAGCACCTGTGAATTGCAAGGCTATTCAAGCTGTTGATTAACACAAGAGGGAACTTTGGGCTGGCATAGAGAACAATGTTGAAGCTTATGTCAAAGTCAGCTCAAGGCCTCTGTGATGAAGCCTTGAAAGAGAGAGGGGGGGATAGCTGAGGGAAAATCAGGGTTAGAAAGAAGAGGTGGAAGGAGAAATAGGAGGAAGGAAGGTGGGGAGGAGGATGAGCAGAATGACGCAATAACTGTGGTAGTAATTAATGCATTATTCATTGAGTATTTCTATTTTCTCTAACCTGTGAAAGTGGATGATAATGCTCCCTCCTTTGCTGATGGTAGGTATGGCCTTTGGGCCTACTTGGCTAATACTACCTGAGTGGCTGTCTATGTGCCATTTCTAGGAAGAAATGTAAAGAGCCAGTGCCAGTTAGTGGTGTCCCACGTTTTCTTCTTTCTGCCATAATCATGCCAGTGCCTGCTGAGATGAAGCCTGTTAGACTGATCCCTGAGACAGAGCAGAGCCTGTGTCAACCCGCACTGGACATGTTGATAACCCAGAAAATAGACTTTCGTTAACATTGAGACTTTGTTCCCATAGCTCAAGTGAACTTAGCCCATCTAATACAGAAGTGAGGACCTAGAAGAGGGAACTGGAATAACAAAACTCTAAACTAGGCAGCACTGGTCTCAATGCTAAATAGAAGATGTCAAAGGAACTTGTCAAGTTTGGAAAGATGATGATTCTTACCACCGGGTAGCAAAACATTTGGTAAAAATGCTGTTCGCAGTAACTTTGAAGGCAAGTCATTTACCTAATAGATTTATGACCTTAGGAAAAGAGGTTGAAAAACAGAAGCTTAGTAGCATGTGTGGATTGCTATTGTATCTGGGATAGTTGTGCAAGTTTAAAAAGAAGAGTCAGAACAATGTGTAAAATATGCCAACATTTGTGTTTTAAAAGAGAGTCCTGTAGGTATATATACATATGAGTTATCAATACTAAGTGCACTTCTGGAAGGCCACATAAGAAACTCATGTGAGTGCGCTGCCCTCGAAAGGGGATTTTAGAGAACAGGAATCAGAAGGAGATTTAACTTTTCACTGTGTTTCTTTTATTTGAATATTTTATTATGAGAATGTATTACCAAATAAAAAATAGTAATTAATAAACAATACATAAAAAACCCCTTCCCCCCACCCTCCGTCACCCATAGCTGCCATGTGCCAAATTGATTTCTTATCATTCTGTTATATGATCACAGAAACTGTCCTTGGCTGGCATCAGTACATATTATTATCTTAGAAAGGAAAAGAACTCAAATGTTATTTCAGCCACATGGGAATCTTGTGCCAGGACAATTTTTCCCATACTGGGGAGATTTTATCTTCTTCCAGAATCTGCCCTATAATGAACAGAGCTACAATAATCTAAAGAGAAAGCAGAATACAGCATGATAATCTAATCAGGGTTGGGGTATGAGTCTAAGCTTTCATTTATCACTTTGAAAAAGATATTTTGAAATAAGACCAACCTCCATATTTCCCTTGGAGGTGACTCTTTGGCATGAAGCCAAGTAGGCTATAAGTGAAAAACACGATATGACAGACTCCCGCTGTGCTAAAGGAAAATCAGAACAAGAAACAGCATCTTTTTAATGGGACGCCCATTATTTGCACGTTTGACCCAGATTGGAAGCTCCTGTCGGCACTTCTCAGATAGGGTATTCCAGTATCATACAACTGAAGGGATCATAGAGATTTTTTTTTTTAAGTTTTACAGATGAATACAACTTCAGCTAAGAGAGATTAAGTAAATTTTCCAAGGTCACACAGCCAGAAGAAAAACCAAATTTCTTTTTCTCCAGCATCAGAGCACTCAATGTGGGCATAACCCAGGCTTTACAAATGCAGTGTCTCTATTTCTGCCTCTGTTTCCCAGGGGCTCAGGAGATGCTTTTGGTGGGCTTTTTCCGTATGGGTTTTGCCCTCCCGGTGCCAGGGACTTCCCAGAAAAATTACCTATTGGCAAACATTTGCTGGAGAGTCAGATAGCAAGGTTGACGTAAAAAATTGAGATGGCTCATTTTTCTCCATTTTAACATTCATCCTGAGCCTTTTTTCCCCCTTCTCACAATTACCATATGAGTATTGATTTTAATTAGTCCTGTCTATTAAGATTCCCCTTAGGTTCAGAAGCCAGTTGAATAATTAACTGTTGAGATTTCCTCCTGTTGGCGGGATTGGTAGGTGAGTTACTGTTACCCCTCAGTCAAATACTCGGATCAATGTTTCTTGATGGATCGACCCTTAAAAGTCCAAATGCTGATGGAATTCTTGTTTCTGGTGTTTTCCCTACCTCATGATAGACATCGAAGTAGGCAAAGGAGGCTCCCCAGATGGTATGACACTTTCCCTGTTCCTTATGATGAATGTACTTGTATCAGGACCTCCAAATGGTGTGCATCTTGTTGGCGAGTAGTATGGTGATGTCCAGAGGGATTGCTAGGAGCTTGTCTGATGTCATAAACTAGCAATGGGATAACATCAAACTGTGCCCTAGATCAGCGGTTCTCAACCTGTGGGTTGCAACCCCTTTGGCGGTTGAACGGCCCTTTCACAGGGGTCCCCTAGATACATCCTGCACATCAGATATTTATATAATGATTCACAACAGTAGCAAAATTGCAGTTAGTGGAGGAGAACTAACAAAAATAATTTTATGGGCTCAGCGCCTGTGGCTCAACAGGCTAAGGCACCAGCCACGTACACCTGAGCTGGAGGATTCAAATCCAGCCCGGGCCCGCCAAACAACAATGACGGCTGCAACCAAAAAAATGGTCAGGCATTGTAGCAGGTGTCTGTAGTCCCAGCTACTTGGGAGGCAGAGGCAAGAGACTCGCTTGAGCCCAGGAATTGGAGGTCGCTGTGAGCTCTGATGCTACGGCACTCTCTCCAGGGTGACAGCTTAAGGCTCTGTCTCAAAAAAAATAATAATAATAATTTTATGGTTGGGGGGTCACCAGAACATGAGGAACTGTATTAAAGGGTCACGGCATTAGGAAGGTTGAGAACCACTGTCCTAGATGAATGTGGTACTTCTGTTAGGTGGAGCAAGGCTCGAAATAAAAGTTTATAGTGCATGTTTTCCTCTGCTTTCATTTCATTCTGAATTCTGAGAAAGGTAGAGATTTTATCTCAGTAATGTATCGGACATCTGAAGTCTAATAGAAAACGTGTGCCATGTTCAGAATTTTAGAATAAAATTTCTGAGGCTCAACTCATATTCTGTGTTAAAGCAGATTTTACCGACCAAATTTCTGTTTGAGTTTTTAGTTACAATACAATAGGTGCCCAGGATAATGATAGTAATTCTGGACTTTGCAGATAATTAATTAATAGTTGTAGGAAAGCCATGACAACAGTCCTTTTAGATTAAATCAGAGTCCCTGCCATTTTCTGGGGGCTATTATTAAGTGCAATCCATTACTTTTAATGAAATAGTTTTTGCTGTTAAACGTCTAATGCTAAATAGTTTGTGATGTTCAGAAGCTCTGGATTTACTGTGTTAGCTTGAGACCACAAAATGCTCCGTGTTGAGCTGGATGCAGAGGGCAGGTGGAGGCTCCCGGTCCATCTGTTGCTCGTGAGCCAAGTGCTCTGCCTTTACGACTGCTCTTCCCTCCTGCGGTGTCCCGTCTGCCTACACAGACTCTCCCTTGTGTCCCTTGAAACCTTTGTAGTCAGAATTTATTTCCTGAGGTTGGTGATCAAGGCTGTCAGTCAGTGCTGAGGATTTAGTTCGTTTGTGATTTTTTTCTTTTTCTCTTGGCTGGTCAATCTGGGAGAGTTTGACTTGAATGGAAATTGAACTCCCACGAATCACTGGATGGAGAACGCAGAACAGTCACAGTAAAACAAATTATGTAATCAGATTACTGTTTTCTCTCATCAACTCCCACTAATATTTTTTTTCTTTTTTTTCTTTTTGTAGAGACCGAGTCTTACTTTATTGCCCTTGGTACACTGCCGTGGCATCACACAGCTCACAGCAACCTCCATCTCCTGGGCTTAGGTGATTCTCTTGCCTCGGCCTCCCAAGTAGCTGGGACTACAGGCGCCCGCCACAATGCCTGACTATTTTTTTTGTTGCAGTTTGGCCGGGACCAGCCCAACCACTGGTGGTGGAGGTTTGAACCCACCACCCTCGGTATATGGGGCTGGTGCCATACCCACTGAGCCACAGGTGCCTCCCTTTCCCGCTAATATTTTTAAGCAGCTGTCATATGGCAGGCTGATGAGGCACTTTGTGCCCCTTGTCTGATGCTTAGGAAAGGCTGGACAAGAAAAAAACAGGGCTGCAATAAAGTGTGACGCAGATTTCCAGCAGTGCCATGCACTGTAGGAAGAAATGATAGATTATTGACTCATTGCTTGTACAGGGAAATGCATTTATTCATGCATTCATTTATTGAGTATAAAGTATCTAGATAGTATTATGAGATACATATAGTAAACTATAGGCTTCCTGGCCTCAAGAAGAATATATATAATAATATATTATAAATATTATAATATATAAATATTTTTATACATTATAATTATTATAATGTTATAATACATAATAAGAGATATGTTATAATACATAATAAAAGATACATGAAGTAAACAATAGGCTTCCTGGCCTCAAGGAGAATATACATATATATATAAAATATACATCATAAACATTATATCAACATATTTATACATTATAACTATTATAATCTATAAATTATTATAATATATATTATATTTATATATTATAAATATACTATGTAATTATATTTATATATTATAAATATTAATGACATATAAATGTGTTAATTTATATATTGTAAATATGTTATATATATATGAGACTACACAATTCTCTATGTTAGGTTGAATGCATAGAGAAGGTGCAGGGTATCCAGGTACATTTATGGTATAAATATAACATAAGAAAATAGATTATATTTATATATTATAATAATTATAAAATAGTTATAAATTATAGCATACATTTGGTCCTATGTATATATTTAGGAGGAATTTGTTCTGGTCAGAGATATTGTGCTGTGAAGCCAATGAATCGAAGTGGAGCAGTGACAGAGCCTGTGAGCAGCTGTCCCGTGACTGAGCCAGAGGAGAGCGTATTTATGTGCTCATCTCAGAAAAGGCTTGGGTCACACAGAACCACATGTAGGAACACGACTCACAGCTGGATTTTAAGGGCAATTATGCAACTTTGACAATGTTAAACACGCTCGTATTTCCCTTTAGACGCGCGTCCTGCAAAACGAAAATGTGTTCTCTCTCTCCTCATGAGACACACCCACTGATGTGCCTGTTCAATGGCAGAACAATCCTTTAAGCAAGAGAGGGACTGACAGTCATTGACAAAATTTGCTGGGAATTAATTTTTTGCAGGTTCCCAGGGAACATTTTGCATTTTATACCTAGAGATTATTGTGGAAGATAAAAGAAATGTAGAATAAAATGGGGCTATGTTAGATACATGTTAAGCGTAATACTTTATTCTTCCAGGGGAAAAAATGTTCATATTTCTTCCAGATAAGGTTATATAGAGGCTAACATTGCCGGTGATGAAACATCAAATGTTTGAGCACTAACCCACTTTGAGATCAGCTAATAGAGTCATATTCAGAGGCCATTGCTTCAGGTGTCTGATGTATGGTTATTTCCAGTGTTTCTCTTCTGGAATATGATGCTCTTGGGAAGAATAAACAGCACTAGGAAATAAGATTTTTTTAAAAAACGATTTCTTTAAAGTTACTCACTGTTTATCCTCTGAAAGGATTGTTTTATAGGAATCAACAGGATCATATATGCTAAATTGTATCTAAATGCAAGTTCCCTGTTAACCTGTGGCCCCAAGATAGCATAGAATAAATAAAAGACTGCCAGTTTGTTTTTGAATCCTAGCTCTGACACTTACTAGCTGTGTGATCTTGGCCAAGTTACTTAAATTCTCTGCACCTTAAAAGGTATCTACCTCATAAACTTGTGAGGATTAAATTAGTTAAGAATAACTTAAGTTCTATATTCAGTACGTGTTTAATATACATTGGAAATAGTTGCAAGTATTCCTGACTTAGAGCAAGTGCTTGTGGTTGTGATTGTCATAATCTCAAACCTTAGCCATTTGATTTGTATCATACCGAGGGCCACCAAGCTTCACGTCTGTCAGTGACTGCATGAGGTTGTAACCCCGAAACGATTTTAGTTGCAGCGGAGTGATTATGATTCCTTACATGAAAATCTGGAGCACTACCCCGAATCCCATAAATGCATCAATGTACAAAGTTATGATTTAATAAAAAACAATTAAAAAAAAAAAGAAAATAAAACCTTGGCTACTTCCTAATAGCTACCTCTTTCTCAAGTGCTACACATTGGCTAAATTTCCCTTTATGCATATTGTATATGATTTATTCCTTATTTCCAAAAAGAATTCAAAGTGTTGATTTGCTTTTGAGTCCTCCAGCTGGCATTTCCTGGGGGGTCATTTCAAAGTCATATACAGAGTCCTCATTGTTCTCTGCTACCACATGGCTGAACAAATGTGACACAATCATTTTCTTGTTGGAGGCAAATCTGTGATGGGTTTGCTGAGTATGGAATTTCTATTGAAAAATCTAATATAAGGTCTAAAAGATCCTCCCTGGCTTCACATAGATTGTAATTGAACTGGTGTCAAAGTACTCTGTTACAAGAACCACCTCCCATCCCACCAGGGCAGTAAATATTTCCTTAATACCTGCTTTGTACAAGGTAGAAAATATTAAATTACCACTGTAGTTTACCTTTACAATATCTACTTCCAAATAAAAAAGCATGGCAAGTCAAATTTTCTCAGTGTCAGGTATCAAAATAGATACAACTGGAACTTTATGAGTCCTATATTAAAAAACAAAGAAGAAACAAAAAATTAAGAAGAAGGTAAATTTCTTTCAGTCTCACCTGATACAAAATATCCCAATATATCAAAGCATTAAGAATAGGGCAGTCTGAGAAAGAAGAAGAAAGTGTGGTGCCCAGGCCACACGACCGAGGCAGCCTGTATGAGACAGGGACCCTGGCTGCCCCCTCCTGAGCCCTTGCTGTGTGGCTTCTGTCATCTTCATCTGCCAGGAGGGGAGAGGGGGCTAAGCCCCTGCCTTACATTTTGTCCCTGTCCCCATCTGGGGCTTACAAACTTGTCTTTCTCCAGATTATCCAGACTCCTTTAGGTTCTGTCCGTTTGCCATCTTCATTCTTTGACAGATACCAGAGAAATAAGCAAGGTTACCCACACTGGCTACCGTGGGGTCGTTTTAATTCCAGAATAGGCTTGTGTCCATGTGTTTGTGTAAGCAAGAAGAAGTAAGGAGCGATATGTTTTTAGGAAACACTATGAGCACTTCTCATGCTACGTCTAATGAATGTGGGTACTTCTCATGCTACTGCTAATGAATCAGGTTTTTCTTTGTCATCGTTATTCTTAATAAGCCAGGATATTAGATGTTGGCTGTTTTTTAAAAAATATATATTTATATATTTATTGTGTGTACTACATATTTATTATATATATATAACAAATATAAACATAAAACTGTTTCATTACTATTCTATGTAATATTAGTACATACACTACAAACATAATTTATCTATTATTCTACTGATGGGCCAATTTGGTTGTTTCTATTAAGAAATATTTAAAGAGATGTGTGGATAAGGGGAAAGTATACAAGCATGTGTGAGTTAAAACATATCACCATCAGAATATGGAAAAAAGGAAGGAAGAACTGTATTTTTATTTGACTTTGTAAAAAAACTTCATAATATATAGCATGGTGCAATTAATAATTTTCTCTTTCTATTGAGAAAGAGGAAAAAACCATCTCTCCAACAACAAGGGCTGTGTGAAGACACCTCTTGCTCTGCATGCTTACCCTAGTTTATACTCTTCAGGAGCCATGAACCTGGGGCTCCTGGCCATGCCCAATGCCATCTCTCCTCTCCTGCCCAAAGAGGGACTGTCTCATTGTTAGATCCACCCAGGGGCAGCCTCATGGCCTTCAACTGCTGTGAGGCCCAATGTCAAGTGCCTTCTAGCTTCCACTGCTCTGGCAAGAAACTCAAGGGGACTGTCACATCATGTAATTTAAAATCAGAACTACCCTAGAGAATCCAGGGCAGAGAGAGCAGAAAATATTGCAAAGTACTGTGCTAGATTACTGCCAGCCACCGAAGTTGGGGAGGGGTGGGAAGGACACACTTCATTTGTGTTTTCAGCGTGGAGTCTTGCCTGAGAGCACCACAGTCACTGTGCACTGGCAATTCCATATGGCATTATTTACAGCTACTAATGGGCTCTCTACTTGCTCATTCATTTTGCCCCGACAGTTGGCTTGTTGTACAGTTATCATTTTATACAAGCACAGTCCCTTTTGTTGTCTAGAGCTAATAGATCTGCTCATTTGTTGTACACTATAGTTAGCCCTATAATTAAATGGAGAGGGACAGAATGGGAACGTGAAACAACAGAGGCACGTGGAAGCAGGATTTAGGGAGGAGTAACGGGAAGAGGGCTGGGCTGGGAGCCCCCAAGTTGGGGTCTGCGTCCTGCCCTCTAGGCTCCCCTCTCCTGGGGCTGGTCCAAGGACAGAGGCCCTGTCAGGCTCTGCCTGGTTCATTCTGGAAGTCCCCCCTGTCTCCTCTCTACTCTCTTGGCAGCCGACCTACCGTTGACTCTCTTCTTTTGCCTCCTCCTTACAGTTTTGCCAGGCCCAGGCATTGTCATTTCTGGTTGTTTTTTTTTTTTCCTTGTTTGTTTGTTTTTTCTTTTTTGTTTTTGGTCTTATCCTTTCTCAAGGCTGCAAAATAGGGGAAGCCAACATTTATTTTTACATTTGCCAAGAACTCAACCTATCTCTCATCACTGAATACTTGCAACAACTCTGAGATTTGGGATTTTTTTTTTTTATCTTTTTGTTATTTTATTTTATGGAGAAGAAAATTGAATAGAAATCATGTTCAATAACATGGCCAACGTCATAAGGTTAATACTGGCAAATCTATACAGGCCTGAACCCCAAATCCTGTGATCCTCCATTCCAGCTCATTGCCTTCCCTTGAGTATTTTACCTCACAGGCTCTCCATGGTTTGAAGAATGAGCCATCCACACTCCTGGGCAGCTCTTTTCAGGCTCTTCAGAATAAGTGTAGGGCCCCTTCATTTGTAGAAATCAGGGTTATTAGCCTTTTACAGCAGAGGCCTTTCTACATAGAGGGAGGAAATCTGATTTTCTGAGAAAGTTATACATTCTCTCTAGACACATGCACAATTTTATATATTATGTCAGGGGATTAAGAGACCTTTGAGACCTAACTCGGGGCCCTGTTAGAGATTGCCTGATGTGGAAAATTATTTTTCATTGGTTAGGAGCTAAGAAAATGTCCGATTTTCTTTATCCTGGGTTGGTAAAGTAAGTCACTTTATAGCACTGTGCCAGAGAATAGTATCCAGTCCTCACCCCAGGCGAAGGTTTTTCTAGATAGGTGGTTGTATGTCTGAGCCTGGTTCCCTGGGACTGGTCACTGAAGAGCTCAACAGGGTGATTAGCTAAAGATGGTCAAGAGAGCTGGGTTCCTTATTAGCACCTTGCTTTCTTCCCTTGCAATACTGGCATGACCCCTGTGTTCTCTGCTTCTCAGCGTGAAGGGGATAAAGCACTCTGAAAGGAAGCATGCGTGGCAGTGCGTCATTGAGGAGAATTCTCTAGACTTGGTCCCTTTTGCAGAGCTGACCATTCCAGGTCTGCTCCTTGGAATGGCCTGTAGCTGCAGCTGACATTTCGCAGACTTGTGAAGGAAGGAAAAACTTGATACTCTATCTGAGGCTTAGGTAAGGATCAGCCCCTACTGGGGTACTGCAAGCCCTTCATTTTGAAGGAGCTTTGAGATCCTTCCATTTTGCATTTCTCTGAGAGCTTCCCAGGGCTGGTAGCAACTTTATAGTTGATTGGTTTGATTAAATTGAAAAAGAGTTCGATATTTTTATAAGTCTAAAGATTACAGAATCCATCTAACACTAAATAAAGTAAGTATCTGCCAGGTTTCACAATCAACCTGTCCCTAAAATTCCTGGCATGGTAATTTTACATTACGGATTTGAAGTTGTGATGCATTCTGGTTGTTTTCCTGCTATTCATTTAGGTAGAGACTGAACTTAATGTTACCCAAACCTGACATGGTCTTATTAGAGGAATGATTCTCGTGTCTTCAACCGAGTGAGCAATTCTGCTTTATTTTCTCGGTGTGATGCAAAAGATACTTTGCAACTTTGCTGCCTGTTGGAGCCCTTTTTGGACTAATCATTTGACTTTGCACTAATGAGATTAAACCCAGCAGGGGCAGATATTTTCTTTTTTAATTTTCATTCCTGTTATTTAATTGGCATTACATACACACAATGAGGCTAGGAAAAAAAAAAGAAAGAAAACCCCTGTAGCAATCTGTTCAATACAGAGAACTCAGGCAGATGCAGCCAGATGTATCCATGGTGACCTCCTCGACTGTCTCACTCCACACACTAGGAAAGGTGGCCCCGGATGCTTAACTCCCTGTCTGCTGAATGCATCAGAGGTGTTCTTTCTCCCTCTCCTATTCCACAAGAAAGGACTTCTACTTAATTCCATGCCTTTCCCCCATATTGGGCATCTTCTTTTCAGCAGCTGTGGGAGTGACACAGCCCAAGTTCACATGGGGCTTTTAGTGCCAGTTCACTGGGCTGTGGCTTTAGTATTATGGTCAAAGCTATTTTCCATCTGCTCCCAAGGCTCCATCTTAAAATAGTCTTGTTGGAGGAGAAGTATCAAACCATATGAAAAGCCAACAGAGCAGGTAACATGAAAATTTCCCTCTTGTGCCCTAGATGTCTACATGAAAACTAAAACAGCCTTCTCTCATGAAAAAAGAGACTGTTTTTTAGTGTCATCAGGAGTGGAAGGGGTCCTCTCTGATGAGCTACACTGCTTTTCGTGTTTCAGTGCCTTTCCCAGCATTCTGGATTCTAAAATCAGCTTCTTGATCCACAAGGGTTCAACACATCCCCACGGCATGGTAAGGACCACAAAGCTTCCTTCAAAACACTGGTAAGGACCTCATTTCTTTGAAAGCAGGAAGTGAAAATTATACTAAACTCTACCTCCCATGGAGCGAAGTGGGTGATTGGACCATGTATCCTGGAACTTTCCTTTGTTTATGCAGCACGTGGAACATGAACGTTTCCACATCTGTAATATGTTGGACATTAACATGCTGTTGTCCATTTGTCCCTGAAAGGCAGGCACAGTGAAGGAAGTCTCTGTCTATGCCAGGTGCACTCTGTCCTCCCCAGTGAATTTCCCCACTGTGAAGCTGGTTCCCTCCCCGTGTTCCCTATCTCAGTGAAACGCACCAGCACTTTGTAACGCAGAAATCCAGGAGGCGGCCTTGAAACCATGCTCCCTCTTTCCAGTACATTTACTCATCTTCATTTCCATTGCTACCCCATGGGCCACGCCACTGCCTGTAACACAGGACCAGGGTAATAACCTCCCAAACATCTTCCCATTTAAGAAAAAAAAACAACCTTGCCCTTTTGCCATTCATTCTAGCAACTAGACTGTTGCTTTTAAAATCATTTTGCTGTAACTCCTAAGATCTTTCAGTGGCTCCCATTGCACTTTAACAAAACGAGACCCCATTAAATCCTTACCATGGCCTGTAGGGCCCTGTGTGATGTGAGATCTGACCCTTGTCTACCAAAATGCCAACATCTCTTGTTTGGGCTGCTGTAATAATCACCTCCTTGTTATCTTCCTTTCATTCTCAAGTGAAGACAGAAGAATTAGCATCCCTCCATGGCCCTGTAAGGCCTCTAGCCATGGCCCACATGCTCCTTCCTTCCTTATGCTCCTGCCACAAGCTTTTCCAGTTCCCTTTGCTGGGTCTCCACCTGCTCTAGGACTCCGTGCCTCCTTTTTACTTTACCTAGAACAACCTTCCCTCTCTGCTTACCACCCTTTATCTTGCCAGCAGCTTAAGCACTGCTTCTTCAGAGCAGCCTTTCTGGCTCCCGGTGTCAGGTCCTGTTCTTTGCTATTCGGTCTCACAGGATTTGCTCCTTTCCTACCAGAAACCCCTATATATAAAGTGACCTCCTTTTTCTATTTTCTCAATGAGAAGAAGGAAAAATTTGCTTTTCAAACTTAAATGAACTTTAAGAGATCTAGATGAAATAGTCAAGAGTCTAGTTATTATATTGCATGCAGATGGACCATGCGTATAAACTTACGTTAGGTAAAATAAGGTGCATTTAGAGACATGCTTTTTGTTCCTACTTTTGCTTTTTTTATGCTCTTCACATTCATCTTTTGACATACATGTCTTCATCACGGCTGAGCTACTGTTTGAACGCTCTAATGCAGTTTTGTGAGGCATGTCACCTTCACTTCCATCTAAGTTCTTTGAGATACAGCACATTTTGAATCATGCATGATGCTGTCACTGGAAATTTATCCCAAGCCACTAGACCCCATTTGTGTAAAATTAGGACAGCTTTTTTTTTTTTTTTTTCATTTGTCCTGTGGGTCTGTATTTACGATCTCCACACTCTAACCACTCACTATATTGCCTTAAAAGTGATCTTTAAAATTTAAAAGGCTTGTTTACAATGACATGCAACATTTGCAATTGTTAGGTCATCCCTCAGGGACAATTACTAAATCTTTCTTAAATTCCATTCCTTCTTTATTACCAATTATGTCCGAGCTGGGTTAATTTGCCAAAAGACAATTCACTGAATGGCCAATTTGCTTAATTTACCTGTTTCTTTTTACTAATTTTAGTTGATACGGCTTTTATTTTATTTTCTGAATAGTATTTTAAGGAATGTGAAATTGGTCTGTGCCTTAGTTCCCAGACAGAACTGGACTTGAACTGGACACTGTGTTTGCCAATCTGCATCCATAGTGGCCCCCTGCCTCAGTGGAACCTCCACTTTTCTTAAGCATCCACACCTCCCTCACAGCGATGGGACTTCAGGAAAAGAGACTCTAGGGCTGTTTTAATCATATTATCTAGGGTGAGATAGGATGAAGTCAGATGCAGATCAAGAGAGAGACACTGGAATAAGCTCTCGGTTTTGTCACACACAGTTCCCGGGAAGAGCAAAGTATGCTACTCAGAGTCCCTTAGTGGAAGTACCAGGTCCCCCCAAGGCAGAGAATGGGAGCAGAATGGTGGGTAAGCACTTTTACTGTGGTTTCCGTGGGAAGGGCCAGGCAACGTAGGGGAGGTGGACTTAGGATTGGTTAGCTTGTTTGAGAGTGGCTGCCCTGTGAGATTCATGTTCATCATGACTGTTAGAGTAGGTTCAAGGCTGTTAAAAGCATCTAGATAATTTTGATGAGCCAGGGTTTGGTAGCAACTAGCAGCCACTTTGTAAATGGTAAAGGATCAATTGACAGAAACTACAAGTATGGGTACTGTAAATGAGTCTGAGCCATACATGACATTCCTCTGGTTATATAGAACATGGGTTTGCCCAGTCCTGACTCTGAGCCCCCACACTGTCCCCTGCCCAACTGGAGAACATTTTTGTAGCAAATCCTAAGACGCTATCCAAACTAGGCCCACCTACGTCACAGCTCTCCCCAACTCTGATCATCCTGGAAACAGTCTTCCTTTTCCTAAGCAGCAGGAGAGGTGGTATGGATATCACTGAGACAGCTGTTCTGAAGAATAATGTGGGATGACTTCATAATCCAGGTCCACAAAGAAGTGCAGCGAAGCATTCTGGGGTGACTGGAGTCAGACTATGAGATCTCCCATCTCTGTGGTTTATCTTTCCAGTTATTTACTTTCGTACTTGGGAGAGTATAAGAGAATGAGCCTGTTACCCTTAAGACTTGGAATACCAACATGAGGATCCACTGCAGATTGAAGATAGTAAAACAGAGGCAGCCATACAACAGAATTTCTTCTGAGCCCATCAATGCTATTGTTGTTTTCTAGTCTGAATGTCTTTGGCTTTCTGCCTACTTGTCTACCTCAGCTTGCCTCATCGTGTATGACTGTTTGCAGTCTTTGGATTTGTTAATCTTCGTTTCCCCACTTGGCTTTGGGTTTCTTGCCTATACTTAGCTTCCTAGTTAGCTGTTTTAGGTAGCATAATGCCAAAACCCACATATACCACATCGTGTGTCAGGCAAGGAAGGGATGGACTGAGGGGTGGGTCAAGAAAAAGTCAAAAACTAGATAGTCAGAAACTGTGTAAAATGTAGGGAGTAGAGCAAAAATAGAGTCATGATGCTCATTCAAAAGAACTCAGAAAAAAAAAAATCCCAATATTGGCATTACTGGGTTAAAAAGTGTACAACTTTTTAAGGCTCTTGATGCATATCACCAAACAGGTTTATATAAAGGTTAAAAGGAAAATTGCTGCTGCTGTAGTAATTCCTGACTCATCCAAGGGCACAGTAGCCTGTGTAGCACCTTGATGTGCGTTAGGAGAGGGGTCCTTCCTCATCTGTCCCAGGGTGGATCTCAGCCCCACTGGCCTCTCTGCCCAGGGATCTTCATTTAGGACTCAGTCAGAAATGATAGCCCTGGTCTTGCCCTCTCCTTGTTAAGATGGAGTATTTTCATGTTGTAATTGTTTCAGCCAAATTTTTGTTCTTTGTCTTGCTTTTCTGAATCTATAGCTTAATCTTCTTTCCTTTATTGTCACAGGTAGTTCCATTACTCCTTTTGTTCCCCTTCACAGCCATCTTAAAGTATCTATTACCCTTCAATAACAGGGGAATTCGGCAGGGTATTAATTAGTAAAATTATCCAAGTTTTCAACCCTATGCTCTCTGGTTCCTTGGGTTCTAGGTGCTCTGACTGGTTATCATTTCTACCTGAAACCTCTAATCGTTCATCTGTTTTAGCTGCGCTGGCTTCCTTGGTGTTCCTTGAACACAACACATGCCCCATAGGCCTAAGGGCTTTGCACTTGTAGTTTCCTTTGCCAAGAAGACACTGGGCCAGAAAACCGAATCATTTGCTCTCTCAGTCCCTTCAGGTCTCTGCACAAACTGTCACTTCCATGGGTAAATATTTCTTACCCATTAGGAGCCCCCGTTACTGGCCACCTACCCTGCTTTATGTTTCTTCACATACTATTCTCCTGTATTTATTTATATAGTTGTCATCATTGTCATCTCCCCAGGATGTTAGGTCCATGTAGGTAAGGACTTAGCTTTGTTTATACCTGTGTATGAAATAGCACCTGGCATGAAATAAGGCCTCAATAAATATTTGTTGGAAAAAAATGGATAAATGAATGGAAGAAAGTATTCTATTACTTATACTCTTCAATATGCAACAATAGCTCACTATTCATATTACCCTTATGGAAGCCATATACAAAGTTAGTAAGTCCCAAGGGTCTCATTCTAGGCTTTTGAACTTCTAAAAACTTCTGAAATATATTTCTATAAATTTGGATGTGAGGGACAGCATTAAGAACAGAGACTTGTTGAGAATCAAGGTCCTGGCATTATGATAGGGTTGGAAGGGAGGATGCTGGAACCATGGAATCCAGGAACTGACAAGTTTTCTCATTACACTGAAGCCTGTTGATAAAGCAGGGCATAAAAAATTTATTCCAAAAAATGATAGTTGGGGTGGTGGCAAGATGACTGGAAGCAGCCTGCATTTGCTGCTCTCAAGGAGAGGATCAAAGGTTGTGGCTAACCTGGGAATGGACCAACTCAGAGAGAACGTTGCAAATCATCAGAGATGTGACTGGAAATACCTGAAGAAGGAGAGAGAGAAGCAGGGTGATCCATGCAGCAAGGCTGGAAGGTCCTTGGGGAAGTGTTCACATGTGGGAAAAGGTTAGTTTCCCTAGACTTCACATCCCCTCAGTGGACACCAAAACATGAGCTGTGAGGGGGCTTCCCCTCAAGAGCAGGCCTCCAAACTGACCAGGGAGCTGCTTGGAGACTGTGCAGCAGTATCATACTGGAGAGTGGGGACAGTGGGGTACTGTCAGCTTCTGGTCCCAGATTGCTGCAACAGATACTTTCAGTCCCAGAGCACCTGGTCTCTAAAGGTATTTGAGCCACAGCAGCTGCCTACCCATTATCCCTGTCAGGAAAGGGAGGGAGCAAGGAGGGAAGGTGCTCTTACAGGTATTCTGGGTCACACACATGCCCCTGACCCCTCACACCCACATTGATACCTCCCAGGAATCCAAGCAAAGCATATGCTTAGCAGCCCCCTGTATTTGCCTTAGCCATCTTGCAGCTGCCACAGTTGGACTTTGGTGGACAGGGAAGTCCAGCCACCATGGCTCCATGGTAAGTTACCACATGTCTCCTTTGCTCCACCAGCCATGGGTGGCACAGCTGTTGTGGGCCAAAGAGCCACTCTGCCATGGACTTCAGTCCTGTGATATACCCAGGTATCTGCCTGGTCCTGTGACATGTCCCAACTCTGGCTAAAGTCCTATGACATATCTAGGTGCCCACCAAGTTCCTATGATCTGCCTAGGCATTGGCTAAGGTCACACCACATGCTACCATGGAAAGGGACTTGCCCAGCCCTTTGCCCAAGCTTTCAATGGTGGCCTGGGGACCAACTCACCAATTCGATTGAATATCCCCTAGCAGCAGTGTGGACTGTGACAACCAAAGGGGAATTGGGCAATGTAGGAGAATAGCTGCATTACAGGCTTTCCGTGCATCCACTTCCCTCTTGCTGGGTCAACCCTCTAGAGTAGGACACAAAAGCACTATTTAGGAATTTATCTTCCTTCTCACTATGTAGGTGAGTTCCCAGCAAAGGAGAACAAGTGTCCCACAAACCTGTTAGCATCCCTGAGCTGAAAGGAGAGGTTTCAGATGAGAAGTGGCAAAAGAATTTGGTAACATGAATAAACAAGCCAATTCAACACTTCAGAGGATTATAATAGATCCATAATAGACTCCAACCAAAAGGAAATTGTTAAAATATCTAATATTGAATTTAGAATATGGATGGCAACAAGAAGAATGGAATTGGAGAGTCGAAAACCAAAAGAAAGAAACAAAAAATTTCAGGATATGAATGAAAATATGTAAAATTCACTAACAAGATAGACAGCATAAGAAAGGATATAACAAAACTTAAATAAATGAAAAATAATTTAAGAAATTACAAAATATAGCAGAAAGCTTCAACAACAGACTAGACCAAGCGGAAGAAAGAATTTCAGAGCTTGAAGACAAAACTTTTGAACTAACTCAAGCATTCCAAGACACCTTAAAAAGAATAAAGAAACATGAACAGTGACGCAGAGAAACATGGGACTATGTGAAATGAGCAAATATAAGATTTATAAAGAAGAAGAAAAAAGTAAAAGCATGGAAAACCTACTCGGGGGAATTATTGAGGAGAATTTCCCTGATAATTACCAGAGATTCAGACACACATATCCATAAACAAGACGGTCATTGAACTTCAGGAAAATTCCTAGCAAACAGGACATCTCCAAGACACAAGATCAACCTGGCCAAAGTCAAAATAAAGAAGAAAATCTTACAAGTGTCAAGAAAGCAGAAACTTTCAGGCTAACAGCAGGCTTTTCAGTGAAGACCTTACAAGGCAGAAAGAATTAGAGCCCCATTTTTAATTTTCTTACATAAAACTTCTAGCCTTTCCATAATTTTCATCCTGCAAACCAAGTTTCAGAAAGGATAGAGAAATAAAGACTTTTGCAGACAAACACCACAGGTATTTGTCAGTACTAGGCCTGATCTATAGTAATTATAAATACCAACTAGTATGAAAACACTCTAAAAATTAAAGCTCACAGCTCTTACAAAACAATAGCATAAGAGGAAAAATAAAATAAGAAGGTATCACTGAATATGATAAAACAATAGCAAAAAGAGGGAAAACAAAACAATAAGGGTCTGAACAATGTAAAGGGTCTGAACGCCTGACTTAAAATTCATAGCCCGGTGGAATGGATGAAACAACATCTCAAGTATCTGCTGTCTCTAGGAAACACATCTAACCCATAAAGACTCACACAGACTCTAGGTGAATGGATGGAAAAAAAATCATGCAAATAGAAACCAAACGCCAGCCCATATAGCTATTCTCACATCAGATAAAACAGACTTTAAATCAATAATGGTTAAAAAAAAAAAAAAGACAACTATGGTCATTATAGAATGGTAAAAGGAGCAATTCAATAAAAAGATATATGACAATTGTAATATATATGCATTAAACATTGGAGTGTCCAGATGGATTAAGCAAATTTTAGAAGATCTAAGCAAAATAATAAATAGTAGCATCTTAATTTCTGGGGACATCAATATGTCATTGACAGAACTGGACAGATCATTGAAGCAGAAAGTCAATAAAGAAACACTGAACTTAAATGAGACTCTAGGACAAATGGATTTAAGAAACTTTTGTAGAACATTCTCCTCTCAAACTACTGAATATACATTCTTCTCATTATCATGTGGGACATTTTCAAAATTGATCATAGGCCACAAAATAAGTCTCAGCAAAATCAAAAAAGTGAAATCATGCCATGTATCTTCTCAGACCACAGTGGAATAAAACTAGAAATTAATTTCCAAGAGAAACATTCAATTCTACCCAAAGTCACAGAAATTAAATGACCTGCTCTGAACAATCCTTGGGTCATTGAGGAAATTAATATGGAAATCAAAAGATTCCTTGAAAAAAAAAAAGATTCCTTGAACAGAACAACAAATGGGACACAAGCTTTCCCACAAATCTATGGGATACATAAAAAGCAGTGGTAAGGGGAAAATGTATAGCCTTAAATGCCTTCATCAAAAAAGCAGAAAGATCACAAATTAAAAATTTAATGAGCCATATCAAGGAAAAGAAAAAGAAGAAAAAACAAAACCCAAAGCCAGCAGAAGAAAAGAAATAAGAAAAGTCAGAGCAGAACTAATAGAAATGAAAACCAAAAAGACGAACCAAACGATTAATGAAACAAAAAGTTGCTTCTTCAAAAAAATAAACAAAATTGATAGACCACTAGCAGATTATCCAGAAATAGAAGGGAAAGGACTGAAATAAACCCAATCATAAATGAAAAAGGAGACATTACAACTGATACCTCAGAAATATAAAATATCATCTGTGAATGATATTTTATATTGTGAATACTACAAAATCTCTATGCAAACAAATTAGAGGAAATTGATAAGTTCTTGGAAAGACACCTCCAAGCCTGAATCAGGAAAAGAGAACCTGAACAGAGAACCAGAGAAATGGCTTATAAACCTATGAAGAAATGCTCAATCAACATCATTGATTACCAGGGAAATGAAAGTTAAAATCACAATGAGATACCATGTTATCCCTTTCAGAATCACCATTGTTATAAAGTCAAAAAACAAAAGATGCTAGCATAGATGCAGAGAAAGAGGAATGCTCATACACTGTTGGTGGGACTGCAAATTAGTACAGTGTCTATGGAAAACAGTATAGAGATTCCTCAAAGAAACAAATGTAAACCTACTATTCAATCCAGGAATCCCAATGCTAGGTATCTAACCAAAGGAAAATAAAGTGTTTTACAAAAAGGACACCTGCACTTCATTGTTTAGCACAGCACAGTTCACTATTGCAAAGATTTGGAACCAACCTAAGTGCCCCTCAACTGTTGAATGGATAAAGAAAATGTGGTATATAATATACACCATGGAGTAATATCCAGCCATAAAAAGGAATGAAGAAATGCCATTTGCAGCAATGTGGGTGTAACTGAAGGTTGTTATCCTGAGTGAAGTATCTCAGGAATGGAAAAGCAAACAGCATATGTTCTCATTAGTAAGTGGGAGCTGAACAATGGGTACTCGTGGGGATAAAGAGCTATAAAAGACATTAGAAACCAAGAAGGAGGGAGGGAGAGAGGAGAAGTGAGGGACAAAACTTACCTACTAGGTACACAAACACTATTCTGGTGTTAGCCACATCCAAAGCCCTGACTTCCATGTAACAAAAACATTCATCTCCCATTAATATTGTACGATTTAAAAAACAAAATCAAGCAAAAAATATAATGAGCTTGGAAGACTATCTGTAGCCAACTTTTCATGGAATACAGAAAGAAGGTCAAATTGATCAATAGGAGGAAGAAGAAACCTAGTTGGGAGAGCACAATGGAATAAGTTTGTGGACATACTCTTGGGTCCTGAGCTGAAACTGTCAAGACAGGTTGGGGTGGGAAGGGAAGAAACAGAAATTAAAATTTCTAAATTTGTTGGAAGTTTTCCTAGAGTAGAGTTGCCATAGACTTTCTTTTCCCAGGCATATCCATGGACATTGCCAGCCTCTGAGAGCAGCCACATCTTCTTTAGGTATTGTACGGAGGATGGGTGGTGACTGCTGGCTACAAGGGCAAAGACCTATCTGAGTCCCCCATTCCTCATCTTGACCCAAGGGGAGCCACTGAGAGTGCTCATTTTAGTTTTCCAAGGGTTCTATAACAAAGGACCACAGCTTGGGTGGCTTAATCAACATACATTTATTTTTCTCACAGTTCTGAAGGCTGAAAGTCCAAGGTCAGAATGTTGGCAGGGTTGGTCTCTCCTGAGCCCTCTCTCTTGGCTTGTAGAAGTCTGTCTTCCCCCCGTCTTCACTCAGTCCTCCCTGTCGCTGTTGGTGTCCTCATCTCTTCTTACAAGGACACCTGTCGTATTGGATCATACCCACCCACGTGACTCCATTTTACTTCAGTTATCTCTTTGAAGGCCCCATCGCCCAAAACAGTCACACTCTGACCTACTGGGAGTTAGAAATGCAGCACAGGAATTTTTAAAGGACACAATTTAATCCATAACAGTGCCCAAGTGGCTCCATGTGAGGCACAGAACAGACAGGAGAAGAAAGCTGGGCTCCATGTTTAGGCTGAGAAGGACTCAGGGAGCATGACCTGGCCATCTGCAGACTTCAATCCTGGAAGCCACTATGGCATATTGAGAGCCAGATGAGGCAAATTACATCTTAGTGGAAGCTAAATGTGCAGAGAATTTTCATGGACAAGATGCCCCATTTCTCCTGGTGCCAGGGTCCTGCAAAGTCAACCTGTAAACAGCCCATAGATCACTCCCAGAAAGAAAGGAAGAAGGAATAGCAATGCACTCCAAGGACACAGACAATTCTGAGTATATGTAGGGAATACACCTCTGGTAAAGGCTCAGTTGACTTGACATGCTCAGATTTCTAGAAGAAGTTAAGCTGAGATGTTTAGAAATAAGGGAAGTTAGACTGTCAGATTCATTGTTGCTCTGTAACAAATATTCTTCTATCTTGACAGCTTTAAATAGCTTTCATGGTGATGTTCACAGCCTCATTTCTCACTTGAAAATTTGGTGTTTCAGTTGATTTTACCTAACTTTGGTTTGCTCACTATTCTTTTAATAGGGTGCTCCTTATATATGTTGTCAAAACTACAGGGTTCTAAGCCAACAGAGAATTGTGTTAGATTGGATCTGCTGAGTTGGATATAATAAGTGGTAATTGACTAAAGATGGCCTTTTATAATTATGTTGGATTATCAGACATAAATATATCCAATGTAAAATTACTTCATCCTTCTAGAATAAAGACATAGTACTTTGACCTCCAGGTGGGTATCAGAAATGGTTTTCCAATGACTCTGCAGGTCTGGTTGATTTCAATCTCTTTTCTTTCTTTTTTTTTTCTTTCTCCAACAGATACATAGATATTACATAAGAAAGTCATCAGATTAAGTACCCTCTTCCACATTTTCAAATTGTCACTTAAAATTTTTCATTGTATATTTAAATGTTCTAAAGAATATAATTTCCAATATTTGATAAACTTTGACATCTTAAAATAAAACTTATAGATTATTCTTTTAAATGTACCCACAGACCAGGTGTGGTGGCTCACACTTGTATTCCTAGCACTCTGGGAGGCTGAGCCAGGTGGATTGCTTGAGCTCAAGAGTTCGAGACCAGCCTGAGCAAGAGGGAGAGATCGTCTCTGGTAGAAAGCCAGAAAAACTAGCCACGCATAGTGGCACACACCTGTAGTCCCAGCTACTTAGGAGCCTGAGGCAAGAGGATTGCTCAAGCCAAGAATTTGAGGTTGCTATGAGCTACAATGGCGCCACAGCACTCTACCCAGGGCAACAGAGTAAACAAAGAAATCTAACAATCTATTTATCTATCTAGATTTATCTATCTATCTATCTAGATTTATATAGGTATCTATTTATCTCCAATAAATATACATTCCATAGTAATTTGGTTCCTACCATCATCTGCTAAAAAATGCATGAAGTTCTTTTTTTAACAGCAGGAAATCTTATATCATTTCTTCTTGTTCTAGTAATAATATTTCTATGCATTACATAGCAATGCACTCCAATGTAGTAAGTTGTTATATTTGGAAATCTTCTACCTCATCATGCTTCTTTAGAAAAAAAATAATTATATAAATTTAAGTGTAAAAAACGTTCTATGATCTTAAGATTCTAAAGTCTGAACACTTTTCTTCTAAGATGAGTTATTTACCATTATTGTTCATGTACAATGGATCGAACAACATATATTTATTACAAATTTTGATCAGTTATGCATGAAACTAAAACTTTATTGGGAGTGTATCCCATAATGAATTGAATTGGGAGAGGTTGTTCTTATGCCTTGCTTATAAGATCATTTATTTACCTCCTGGTTTGGCCACTTGAGACAATGGACCAGAGTAGGAATTGCCATGGGTATCTTTCTTTCATAAAGTAAGAAAATATATATTGTTAAATGGGTGAGGACTTATATGACCTCAGACACTATCTAACAAAAATCAGTTTTTAGACTTTAAATCTGTTGTGTTTACATGGCTAGAACTGAAACATATTCTTTTTAGTAAAGTATCTCAAGAATGGAAAAGTATCCAATGTACTCAATACTATTATGAAGCCAATATATAATCACCTACACATTCACATGAATGATAAAACACAACTATAGTTCAGAAAGAAGGAAGGAAGAAGAGGGGAAGGTGGGAGAAGGGGAAGGTTGGGAGGAGGGAGGGTATTTGGTGGGACCTCACCTATTATGCACAATGCAATGGTACATTTCAAAACTATTAAGAGTAGAGTATAAATGTCTTACACAACAAATAAGTGAGGTGATGGTTATGTTAATCAGTTTAATGTAAGCATTCCACATTGTATATCAAATGAACATATTGTACCCCATAAAGGTACGTATTCATGATTTAATAAAAAAAATCAGTTTTTAGGAAAGTGCTTTTAATGAAGTCAAGGATCTAAACATTGGCCTCACCCTCCTTAGGTATCTTTCTGTTACCCCAGGGATGATCATACCCTACTTTGAAGACCGCTGTCATTCAGCATGGGGCATGTTGCACCAAACTTTCACCTCACTTTTAGAGTCACACTAGGGAAAGAGAGATACTTGAGTAGGGTGTGCCTCCCCTGCAGTCTAGGGGTGCTTATTATGGCAGTTAGATACCTGAAGTACAGTCATTTAGAAACCTCGTATTTTTTAACATGGAAAATAAATGAATAGCAAGCTAAGCATAATAGATGACCATTCCTTAGAGAGCAGCCAAAATTCTCGGGTGCTAGGGAGTTAGCATAACTCAGGGAATGCTAAACTGAACTTAATTTTAGAAATCTACAGAGATTTGTTCCGATACAAAGCAATTGCCTTGTTCTGAAGGACAAAATAATCCCCCATATCACAAGCTTTTCAGAGGTCCAAATTAACAAAATATCAGAGCAGATATCAAAGAGATCTCTGAAATGATTTATTATGGAAGACAGGAATACCTTTGGGGAAGGGTTTTCCCCCCAAGCTAGCTAATATATAAGCTAAGTGGATATGTCAAATATAAGACAAATAATGGTCTTAATAGAATTGCAGAACTGAACTGCTTTGATGGAATTGGATCAAGGGAAAGGAGGAGAAGGAACACATTTGTGTACAGTGAAGCATTGTCTTGGAATGCAGTGTCTCAGGAAATTTGGCTTTCCAAATGGGCTCAATTTAATTTTGAGAGTAGTTATTTAAATTAAAGATAAGCATTTAGAACCTGAAAAGGAAAAATAATAGTGCTGGGTTTAGCAGCAGACAGTCTGGGACTTCTTTGAGATTCAGGGGCAAGCTTGGTTTTACTTGCCCTTTTCTAGTTTCTTGGGCAGGGCTGCTGTCTCTACCTATGATTGGGGCAGGTGCACATGCTGGACAATGTTGCCAGACCTCATTTTCCAGGTTCCAAATCATAGGACCCACTGTGATAACTTCGCTACTGGGCAAACAATTACACAACAGCAAAGCTCGCCAGTGACCTTCTGCTTTCACCTTGGTCTTTTGGCAGGTGTGATATACCATTTTAATATAGAGAGTATTATAGGGGATGAGATTCTGGATGCTTCAGCAACATTTATTTTTAAGGGCAAGTGTTTTCCTTTGCTTTTATTTATGCCCTGACTTCCTAATGATGCACCTTTATAGAAGAGATGTAAATATCTTTGTTTATGTTAATTTATTTTCTGATATTTCTAGTGGTGGTGAATTTTTTTTATCTACTTCTAAGGAAGATAATTGTTTTGAGAGTGTTATTTTTTATCTTTGAGAGTCTCCAGTAATTGCAAATGATATCATTAAGTACTTGGAAAGAAAATAGGTCATTATTTACATTTAAAGGAATATACTTTGAAAAATGTAATAATTCTACGTAAGAATTCAGTTTTAGAAAACTTGAATAATAGTACATAAAAATAGTCTAAAATTTGAAGTTAAGAAATGAGAGAAAATGTGTTGTATTTCCCTGATATTATTGTATTTTGCAGAATCCAGGCTCTTTTTTTTTAATGCCATAAATTTAATGTAATGCCATAAATATGGGATGAAATATAATTGATGCAAATACAAATAGTATTTACTGATTAATTTCATGAATATTCTAGCTATATGCATGACAAATATATGGTATGATCATATTTATATTCAAGCTAATTATGAAAGTCATAGCTACACATGTATAACCTAAATTATTCCACTTAGCCAGGTATGGAGTAATGTCGCTGTAGTCCCAGCTACTTGACAGACTGAAGCAACAACATAGCTTGAGCCTGGAGATCAAGGTTCCTGTGATCTAGGCTGAGGCCCTGGCCCTCTAGCCTGGGTGACAATGTGAGACTATGTTGCCAAATACAAATGTCTTCATACAATGACTAAGAAAATGCCATGAAGGCTATGTTAATCAGTTTGATGAAGATAGTTCAGATTGTATATGAAACCAGCACATTGAACCCCTTGATTGCACTAATGTACACAGCTATGATTTAATAATAATAAAAACAAAACAAAACAAAACAAAAATTGCTCCATTTGATATCTTGCATATTCACATCTAAAAATCACCTCGAGCAATAATCTTTAGAACATTTCAGTTGCTCTTGCTGTAGGTATAGACCACAATCTCAAGTTACATCAGAAAACATAATGAGACTAGGCAAAGGGGTGGAGGGGATGGGAGAGCTTAATATTTAGCAAAGTGCTTACGTGGGATTAAATGACCTTTCCTATAAATCAGAAGGAAGGTTGTCAGCTGGGCACTTTCTCATTTGCAGCATGTACAAGCAGCGGGAAAATGAGCCAAAGCATTCTTTGAAGCAAAACATTATGTACCACACAATTCGTTCTCACTATTGTCTCTCTTCTCTTAGCTGCTATTATTGAAAATAAATCAGGGTAGGCCCCAGGACATCTCGCTTCTCCAGTGGCAGTTCCTGTTAGCAGCATCTTTATTTTTTTACCTGAAGCACTCTTGCCCTTCAAAGTAACAGGAATCAGAGAACGAGAGTGTGTGAGGAGTTAGCTCCTGTAAGGAGAAAAGGATTATTGCAATATTAAAAACATAAGAGTTTGGGTCATCCTATTCCAGAGGATGGTTAAGAGATACATTAAAATTTCTTTGAACTAATTACTCTGTTCTGCTGTCCCTGCAAATATTGCCTATTGGTTTGGAGTCATGAATGCTTTCCCAGTGTACTCACAAAGTCATCATTTGGACCATCTTTTTAGACTCACGGAGAAATGTCAGCAATCCCAATTACCACTTGAGAAATGCCCCAAAGATCAGACTGCCTTCTTTGTTGAAAAAAATTTTTAATTATAATTTACTGCTTGTTTTATCTGGCTCTCCTGATCTGTCCAACCTTATTTCTCTTGACACCAAATCCATCGCTTGCCAGGCTGTCTTCTTTTCCAGGTCGTTCACTTGTCTTGTTCATCCTGAGGCTAAGATTCTGTCTATACTTCCCTTCATTCCCCTCTAGTCCTCTCAGTGATCTAAATTTAATGCTCTCATCCCCATCTGCCCACTGCAGCTGAGTGCCCAGGGTTGGTGTGTTCTTCCTGCCCTACAAATCTTTGTAATACTCACTCTCTTTCTCAGCGTGACTCCAAGCAGATGTTAGGGTAGAAAATAGTCCTAGAGTTTTCCATGAATCTTACCGAAAGGGGACACTAATGACCTGTCAAGGTACTGGCCACAATTGCAATTTTTTCTTATCCTCCTTGGGTGCGCATTCTATTTTTGAAATCATATCCTTAAGTCCTTGTGGCCCTGCTTCAGCAATTCATAAACGGAGTGGCTGAATGACTCAGTCCTTCTAATGACACTTAGTACATAGGGCAGACATTTGCCTGTTTTTTCTGGTCCTAATGTGTGGAGGCTTTTTATTAATAGTGAGGGCACTCATGTCCTGAGTTGAGCAAGACGTTCGGTGATATAAGAAAATTAAGCACAGATCTTACCTCCCACAATGCTCCCATCCCATTCCTGTGAATATGCGATTTATGGCTGGGGGACAAATAAGACAGGCCCTTAAGAGACCCAGACAGTGGTTAGGGTGGCACCTGGTGGTTGGGGTGCTGTGCTTAGCATGTGAGGGTGGGCGGGCTGCAGAACACTATAATCATTGTGCGGTGGGCAGGAAACCTCACTGTCCGTCCCTTCTGCTGCTCCAGGAGGGACTTCTATGATCCATTTACCTTTGGCTCTGTTTTGTCCGTGGACAGGACCATAGGACTAAAGTTTCTGTACCAAGTGTTTTGATGGAGGATTATATCAATTGGGAGGTTCCTCCTCAATAAGGAATGGGCACAGACTTCTCATAAATAGGAGTTAAGAATACTGTAGCTAACATTTGTTGAGCATTATGGTGTGTTGGCATTTGTTTGCATTATCTCACACAGAGGGTAAGACATTCTCCCAAGGTCACTCAGCCACTGAGTGGTGGAGCTGGGATCTGCCCCCATCAACCTGACCCCAGAGCCCCTGGAGCTCTCACTCACTGAGCGTTTTTCCCGTCTACTATACTCGGTTGTTGGAATTAGGTTAGTGACTGAGACCTAGCAGGGCAACTACCACTGCCAGTTCTGGAGCTTTTCCTCTGAGATGGTTGCTGAGCCGCAGCTATTATATTGTACCTGCAAGATGAGGAGGCAGAGGGACGGTTAGTGCTGTCAGATTTCCACTGAGGTCTCCTTGGCTAGAGCTGGGCCACAAAACTATCTCTAACCATAGAGGCATCTGGAACAATGAGTGTTTAGCTTTTGTAACCTCTATAGAAGAGGCAAAAGAACTAGTTTGCATTCCCACCAGCAATGTAGAAGTGTTCCCTTTTCACCACATCCACGCCAGCATCTCTGATTTTGGGATTTGAAATGTTCTGATCCTGAAAGGATGCTGGATATTGTCAAAAGCTTTTTCTGTGTCAATTGAGAGAATCATATGCTCTTTATTTTTTAATTTGTTTATGTGCAGAATAACATTTATGGATTTGCATATATTGAACCAGCCTTGAGACCCTGGGATAAAGCCCACTTGGTCATGGTGTATAATTTGTTTGATGTGTTGTTGGATTATGTTTGTTAGTATCTTGTCAAATATTTTTGCATCAATATTCATTAGTGATATTGGTCTATAATTTTCTTTTCTTGTTGGATCTCTCCCTGGTTTAGGGATCAAGGTGATGTTTGCTTCATAGAATGTGGCGGGTGGTATTCCTTCTTTTTCTATATTTTGGAAGAGGTTTATTAATATAGGTACAAATTCTTCTATAAAGGTTGGGTAGAATTCTGACAGGGAGATTTTTTATATTTGATGCTATTTCAGAACTTGATATAGGCCTGTTCAACATTTCCACTACATTCTGGCTACATCTTGGTAGGTGGTGTGCATCCATGTTTTGGTCAATTTCCTTCAGATTTTCATATTTCTGAGAGTAAAGTTTCTTATAATATTCGTTAAGGATTTTTTGAATTTCGGAGGGGTCTGTTGTTATTTTGTCTTTACCATTTCTGATCAATGAAATTAGAGATTTTACTCTTTTTTTCTTGATTAGGTTAGCCAAAGGTTTATCTATTTTATTGACTTTTCAAAAACCAACTTTTTGATTTATTGATCTGTTGTATAATTTTTTTCTTTTCAATTTCATTTAATTCTGCTCTAATTTTGGTTATTTCTTTTCTTCTGCTCGGTTTGGGGTGGGAATTTTCTTCCTTCTCCAGTTGCTTAAGATGTCCCATTAAGTTGTTAACTTCCTCTCTTTCTGTTTTCTTGATGAAGGCTTGCAGTGCTATAAATTTCCCTCTTAGGACTGCCTTTGTAGTATCCCAGAGGTTCTCATAATTCATGTCTTCATTGTCATTTTGTTGCAAAAATTTGGTAATTTCCTTCTTAAGCTCATCTATGACCCATCTATTCTTCAGCATAAGGTTATTTAATTTCCATATTTTTGTATGAGTATGCAGATTCCTGTTGTTATTGAGTTCAACTTTTATTCCATGGTGGTCGGAGAAGATGCAATGAATAATTTCTATTCTTTTAAATTTACTGAGGTTAGACTTGTGTCCTAAGATGTGATTGATTTTGGAGTATGTTCCATGGGGTGCTGAGAAGAATGTGTATTCAATTTTCTTAGGATGAAACGTTCTGTAGATGTCTGTTAAATCCAGTTGTTGAATGGTTAAGTTTAAATCTAAAATTTCTTTACTTAGCTTTCTTTTGGGGGGATCTATCCAACACTGCTAAAGGGGTATTAAAATGTCCAGTTACTATGGAGCTGGAAGAAATCAAGTTACTCATGTCTATTAGAATTTTTCTTATAAATTGAGGTGCATTCTGTTGAGTGCATGAATATTAATAATTGAAATCTCATCATATTGAGCAGTACCTTTAACAAATATGAAATGTCCATCTTTATCCTTCTTTACTTTGGTTGGTTTAAAGCCTATTGTATCTGCAAATAAGATTGCAACACCTGATTTTTTCTGTTTTCCATTTGCCTGAAACATAGATGACCATCCCTTCACCTTGAGTCTAAATTTATCTTTTAAGGTAAGATGAGATTCTTGTATGCAGCAGATATCTGTCCTGAGTTTTTGTATTCAGTCAGCCAACCTATACCTCTTTAGAGGACAATTTAAGCCATTCACATTAATTGAAAACAATGATAAATCTTTAGAAAGTCCAGTGGACATTTTTAATTCTTTCATCACTGTGGAAGTTGAAATTTGATAAAAAGTTTCTGGGTGAGTTTACTTTTGTGTTGGAAGATTACGCTAGTCATTATGGAGGATAGGTCTGAGAATATTCTAGAGAGCTGGTTTAGTTATAGCAAATTTCTTCAACATGTGGATGTTAAAGTATTTAATTTCTCCATCATAAATGAAACTCAGTTTAGCTGGGTACAGGATCCTGGGTTAAAAGTTCTTTTATTTTAGGAGATTAAAAGTTGGTGATCATTCTCTTCTAGCTTGAAAGGTTTGATCAGAGAGATCTGTAGTTATTCTAATATTCTTCCCCTTGTAGGTAATTGATTTCTTATGTCTGGCTGCTTTCAGAATTTTCTCCTTCATATTAACTTTAGTCAAGTTAATTATGATGTGCCTGGGGGTTGTCTTATTTGCGTTGAGTTGTGATGGAGTTCTGAAACTGTCTGCTATCTGAATTTCAGAATCTCTTGGCATGTCTGGAAAGCTCTCTTTCATAATCTCATAAAGAGGTGACTCTGTGCCTTGTGACACCACTTCATCATTTTCAGGTATCCCTATAAGGCGAATATTGGTTTTCTTCGAGTTATTTCAGAGCTCTCTGAGAGAATGATCCGTTTTTGTCTTCCATTTCTCTTCCTTTATGGAAGTTTGGGAGTGTTCAAAAGCTTTGTATTCCATGTCAGAAATCCTTTCTTCTGCTCCATTCTGCTCCATTCTGTTACTGAGGGATTCTACTGTATTTCTCAGATCTTTGAGGGTTGCAACTTCTTGTCTCAATGTGTCTAAATCTTTGGTCATTTTGTCTTTGAACTTTCAATTCTTGAGACATCTTTTGGGCCATATTTTGGATTACTGCCTGATATTCTAATTCCATCTTTTCCTCCATTCCACTGATCTTATTTCCTATCCAGACTCTGAATTTGATTTCTGACATCTCAGCCATTTGCTTATGCAAGGGATCTTGTGCTGTATCTACCTTGTCGTTCCTTGGGGGAGTTGATCTACTCTGATTATTCATATTGCCAGAGTTTTTCTGTTGATTCC
>CAUYRH010086304.1:0-13828 GCA_963574655.1 Perodicticus potto
TAAATTCCCTTTCTGACATTTCTAACATTTCCTTATAGGTGGAATCCTCTGTAGTATCTACCTCACAGCCCCTTGGGGGGGTTGCTCTGGTCTGGTTTTTCATGATGCCAGGAGTTTTCTGCTGATTCTTCCTCATGAGTGATTTCTTTTATCTGTTTTCTTGCCCTAATTTTCCTTTCACTTCCTCCTGCTCTTTAAATTGCCGTGCTTCTGGACTAGGGTTTCGATGAGTCCAGATATCCACTGCTTTTGCCTTCATCAGGGGGTCCAGAAGTCTCACACTATCTCCCTGTGTCCCCAAAGGGATGTTTCTGGGCAGATCTCGCCAGTCAGAGATGCCTGAAGTCTTCTTTCCCCAGTCTCACCGTGCCCAGTTGCAAGGAAGCTGTTACTCAGCCACCATCTTAAAGCCACTCCTTTTTTTTTTGAGAGTCTCACTATGTTGCTCTCGGTAGAGTGCTGTGGTGTCACAGCTCACAGCAACCTCAAACTCTTGGGCTTAAGCAATTCTCCTGCCTCAGCCTCCCAAGTAGCTGTACTATAGGCGCCCACCACAATACCTGGCTATTTTTTTTTGTTGCAGTTGTCATTGTTTTAGCTGGTCTGGGCCGGACTCGAACCCTGGGTATATGTGGCTGGCACTCTACCCACTGAGCTACGGGCCCCGCTCAGAGTCTGGTTTTCAAAAAAATAAAGAAAAGAAAAAGACATTTTGACATCTAAAGAGTTCTCCAAGTGCCTGTTTTCCTTCTTTTAATGATATATTGTTTCAGGAATGATGTCACTTGGTCATTTGTCAATTTCACAGAACTAAAACTCCAGGTACATTTATGTTTCAAACAGGTGAATGGAAGAATTTGACAAGCTTTCATATTTGTAAATAGTCTTATAAAAAATATTTTGGGAGGGTGGCGCCTGTGGCTCAAAGAAGTAGGGTGCCGGCCCCATATGCTGGAGGTGGTGAGTTCAAAACCAGCCCTGGGGCTCGGCACCTGTGGCTCAATGGGCTAAGGTGCCAGCCACGTACACCTGAGCTGGCGGTTTCAAATCCAGCCCAGGCCCGCCAAACAAAAATCACGGCTGCAACCAAAAAATTGCTGGGCGTTGTGGCAGGAGCCTGTACTTCCAGCTACTTGGAAGGTGGAGGCAAGAGACTCCCTTAAGCCCAGGAATTGGAGGTTGCTGTGAGCTGTGATGCCACAGCACTCTATCCAGGGTGACAGCTTGAGGTTCTGTCTCAAAAAAAAAACAAAAACCAGCCCTGGCCAAAAACTGCAAAAAATATATATATATTTTGGGGAGAGATTCTGAACTAATAAGGAATTTGTGCCAGCTTTAGATCAAGAATGCAGATTCTCATTTGCACACCTTAGGATGACCCAATTGGACCTCCTCACTCCTCTCCCCAAGGTTACCGCAGGGTTACACAAGGGTGTAGAGTGTCCTTACAGTTACACGAGGGCGTAGAGTGTGTGTCTGCAGCACTTTGTCTCAAAGCTCTCTGATTATCTGCATCTCATCTGGACCCCACAAAAGCTACTTACTCAAGTGAGAAAAAGCGAGACGGAGAAACTGATTAACCTGCCTCTGATCACGCAGCCAGGATACAACCCAGACTGCTTGTGACTCCCTTACTGCAGGTACCTCTCTGCTTGCCATTTAGCAGTCCAAAATGGGATAAGAGCAGCCCTGAAAGATAAAATCCTGAAAAAAATGATAATTTCCAAAGGGCTCTTGAATGTTACTGGCCGTCTAACCCAATGTGACTTCCCTTTGATCCAGGAATCTGTGAGATTCCCTAGATCAGACCTGTCACCGTCTGCTTTTTTCTTTTGTGTCTCAAAAAAGATTGTTACAGACAAAAGGTTAGAGAAGAGGTGTTCATAGTCAGGAGAACCTGACTTTATTGATTAAGATTCCTGGGTTATTTTTGAAGGCTTTTATCTGGTTTCTCTCCAGGCAGAGCACACTTCTTAGCCGTGTGACCTCAGGCAACTTTTTGAGCCTCAGGTTCCTCATTTGTGAAGTGAGATTGTGCACCCTACTTCCTGGGGCCCTATGGCCATTGGAGGAGGGCAGAGATGACCCTTAGAATCAGCGTCAGTGCTGTGGCAGGAGTGCCAGCGGGCTCAAGGCCAGCTGGAGCGGGAATGTAGGTAGCATCTGGTTAGGTCTTTGCAGACCATGGCTTGTGTGTTAGTTCAAGAACCCTGCAGCCCCAGACCCTGCGACAAGGATGGAAGGGCCAGCAGTCTTCGTGGGGGCTGAAGGGAAAGGAGACATCGAGGTCCCTCCACGGAACTCATTAGAGAGAAGGTTCCCGCCCCGAGTAACTGGGCCCCCACCCGGTTGGGGCCCTGAATATGGCCATGTGGTGAACAGAAAGCAGGCTGTTGCCCGCAGCTCCTGCCCTCGGGGGAGGGCCACCGCCTCGCCTTGCGGGGACCCGGTCCCACCAGTGTCACTCCGGTGTCTGTAGCAGGTGTGCAGAGAAGTAGCCCCCCGCCCCCGCCCGGCACTGGCTGCGCGCCTCTCCCGGCGGCCTGCGGTGAACACACCTGCCAGGGGCAGAGGGCCACGGCTGCCTGGGAGGACTGAGGGGGTCCCTGCGTCCGCAGAGCCTGAGGAGCAGACAGTGAAGGCTCCTGCGACACTACGCGTGGGGGCGGTGGGACTGGAAGGAGCCGAGGACGGAGTGTCTACCAAGCACACGGCCCTCTCCACCAGAACTCCAGCAGGCAGGCTCCCACCGCCCAGGGCTGTCCCTTGGACAGTCCCTTCTATGGAGAAAAGATCTCCGGGTTCTGATGTGTGGAAAGGGCTGGTTCCTGCCAAGCCCGCTCTGGTGGCACCGCCGAGCTTCATGTCTCCTACGGTGTCGAATACATGAGAGACCGGGGTGTCACAGCGAGGGCCCGGAACCGCTGAGCAGGACAGCAGGGACAATGCGGATGATGATTTACCTGCACACACGAAGGACGAGATAGCATCCGAAATAGACACGTCTGCATTCATGAGTTGAGGCTCAGCCACAAAGACCAAAAAAGCAGAAGGGGGAGGGGAGTTCTTTCCTGGAAATGACCTAAGTTGTTTTTTTTTTCCCTATGAAGTTCAGTAAGTAGAGTGGAAGATAAAGTTAAGGAAATATCAGAGTAAGGGAGATGGATAAATGGAAAGTAGAAGAGAGAAAAAAAAAATTTTTTTTTGAGGCAGAGTCTCCCTTTGTCTCCCTCGGTAGAGTGCTCTGTAGTCACAGCTCACAGCAACCTCAAGCTCTTGGGCTCAAGCGATTCTCTTACTGGGACTACAGACACCTGCCACAATGAGCAGCTAGTTTTAGAGACGGGTCTCGGGCTTGCTCAGGCTAATCTCAAACCCATGAGCTCAGGCAGTCTACCCGCCTTGGCCTCCCAGAGTGATAGGATTATAGGCATGAGCCTCCACATCCAGCCTAGAAAAGAAAATATAAGGAAAGTAGAGACCAGTTCTAAGCAGTATATATCTAACGAATTGAAGTACACAAAGAACAGAAAAATGTCTAACTATCTAAAAGCTTAACTAGCTAAAATACTGGTTAGATATTGGGTATTCTAGGATGATTAGTGGATAAATAGTTAAATAACTCAGGTTCCACTCCTCAAAAATTAATATACAGAAATTTCCCAGAACTAGGGACATGAATTTTCATATTGAAAAAGCCCATTGAATAGCCAGGCGTTGTGGTGGGCGCCTGTAGTCCCAGCTACTCGGGAGGCTGAGACAGGAGAATCGTCTAAGCCCAGGAGTTGGAGGTTGCTGTGAGCTGTGACGCCACGGCACTCTACCGAGGGTGAGATAAAGTGAGACCCTGTCTCTAAAAAAAACAAGAAAGAAAGAAAGAAAAAGAAAAAGCCCATTGAACACCTCAGAAAATAAGTTTATAAGACACCTACCAAAGTACATCATTATGAAATTTCAAATATAAATATTGAGTTTCTCAGTAGTGTTTTAAGGTCATGTTTTTTAGATATTCATGCATATTCACAAAAGGCTAAGCCTTTGACCTATGTTTCTAATTTTAAGAGAATTGGCATTGTTATTTTAAAGGTGCTAAGTGAATTGGAACTAAGTTAATGAATCATGGTGCATCATCAGGGTTAGTAGACAAAGTTGGACTTTAATAAAAAATACAGTTTATAACTTTATGTGAATAAACCAAGTCTATACTTGTCTATGTCGAATAGTCTAAAAACTTGAACTATTTTGTGACAAATACGCTCTATTTTCAAGGTTTTCCTGGGGACTATTAAAGCAAGACTATCAATATTACAATGAAGCCCTTGCATGTCTCAACAAAAAGCTAGCCAGAAGCTTCCCTTTATGGTGATAAGATACAGAGTAAGTGTAAATTTAACAAGTTTGTTACCGAGCAGTTCCTTATCCATCTAAAAAATATCTAATGTCTAGGCTCAAAGTCTGTTCTTTTAAAAGTATCTGTTTTAACAAATTTCCATTCTTTCAAGGTTTTTTATTAAATACCTTTGCTTCAGTTATATTTTCTAGCCCAGTGTATTGAAGGAAATGAGGCTTAGAGTTATTTACTTCCACACAAAACACCACAGAGAACTGATAATCCTAAACTTGCAGACAGGAAGAAATACAAGTTTGCTGCTGCAGCAGACACTGCACTTTGTCTGCCAAACAGCTGTCTCTCCTTTCTTGCTTAACGAAACCCAGATTTGGAGGCCTGCTGCATGGCCTTCCTGAGGGAGGAATCATGACTGGGCCGTCACAGACTTCTGGGGCCCCTTGGCCAGCTATTGGCCTGGTGTGGTATGGCACAGCCCTGACCAAGGAAATCCAGGGAGACATCCGCTGGGAATGGTCTGATTTTATTGCTCCTCTCCTGATGACTCACGTTGTGATGTTTGGAGCTAGTGCAGCCGTCTTATGTCAATGAACCATGACATCACCAACAGGCCAAGGATGGAGGAGTAGGGAGCTGGACAGAGCCTGGGCCTTGATGAACAGGGTGCCAATCCAGCCCTGGGATTACTTACTTCCAGGCCTCTCATTAAGGAAACAATCAATGCAGTTCTGTTATTCTCAGGCAGATAGGGGTTCTGCTGTTCTGAAGGGGTTCTGAAAGTGACACCCCAAACTATGCCAGTTTAGCATGAGGATTATTTTGAGCTAAAAGCAACTGGAAGCAGAAGACCCAGGAAAAACTTACTACCCTTCACCATCTGCTTAAAAAACAGGGAGTAAATTTCCTTTTTTAAAGGTATCTGTTACTCTCAAATCAGGAAGGGAAGGACAACCTCTATCACTGGAGATGGGGATGGCACCAAGATGAGTCTGCACTAACAGAACTTACTAAATAACTTTTACCATCCATTGGTTTCTTCCATAGACCTACCTTTGCACAATTTACCGCCTCTAAAAGCAAAGACCCTTTTCTTTTTCTGTTGTCCAGTCTCCACAGATTATCACCCTTTGTTGAAATGGCATACAAGCCCCTGGGTCTAGCCTTCTCTGTGAGTTTTCAGTTCTGTTCTCTGAAGGCTTCCATGTACATATGAAAATTAATGTCAAATAAAATGCGTATGCCTCTTCTCCTGTTAATCCGTCTTTTGTCAGTGTAATTCACAGATTCCAACTGCAGTGCCTAAGAATACGGTGGGAAAGTTTTTCCTCTTCTGCCATTTCTTGCTGCCCAAGACATCTTCATTAATACACATACAAAGAATCAGAAGTAAGAATAGCATAAGGCAACTCAGCAGCAACATGGAAGGTTCGAAGACAGTGGAAGGGTATCTTCAAAGCTCAAGAAAACTGTCAGTCACTGGTAGGGTCCTCACAGGCTCTCCTTACTGACATGCAGCAGTCGCTCATCATTTCAGATTGCATTTGCTGATACTCGGTGATATTGAGAATCTTATCACAGATTTATTGGCCCCATTGGCTTCTTCTTCTAAGAATGGTCCTTTTATTAGATATGCATACATAGTAGAACCTCTGTAAGTTGACCCCCCAATGGGCTGCAACAAACTGGTAAATATATGGAGGTGGTCAACATAAGGAACAAGGCTACTGTCCTGATAGGTACATGTGATGCATTTGTGGTCTAGGCAAATTAGGTCAACTTAAGGAGCTAGTCAATGTAGGGAGCTATGGAGGTTCTGCTATACTTTGAATTCCTGGGGGTTCTGCTATACTTTGAATTCCTCGTCTCTTTTTTATATTGAGATGTAAAGGTTTTTTGTATTCTGATACTAATCCTTTGTTCTCCCTGTCTGTGATGAGGGTTTGAATTCTGGCTGTACCGTCTTTGAACTTGAACCCACCACTGTGAGATCTTAGGCAACATCCTCAACATTGGTCTCTTCTGTGGCTACTAGAGTAATATAACCCAACCTCTGGGATTATTTGGGGCATTAAGTAAAATAAAGCATCCATTAGTGTCTAGCACATGGTAGTTGATTAATGGGCAGAGATCAATTTTGTTTTATTAAGATTTATGAATTATTAGAGCAAGAAGGAATCAATCATTGAGTGTATTGATCATTGAATAAATGGTATTAAGACACCATTTGCCATGTACATCGGCTGTTTCGAGAGTTTTACACATATTAGTCCATTATTGTGAGGGTTCCTCACAGTACTATGTGAGAGATCCTACTGGGGTTTTTTGGTTTTGGGGGGCATTTGAGACAGAGTGTTGCTTTGTTGCTCTCGGTACAGTGCCATGGTGTCATTGTTCACAGCAACCTCAAACTCTTGGACTCAAGTGATCTCCTTGCCTCGGTGTTCTGAGTAGCTGGAACTACAGGCGTCCACCACAACACCTAGTTACTTTTAGAGGCGGGGTCTCACTCTTGCTCAGGCCGGTGTCAAACTCATGAGCTCAAGGCAATCCACCTGCCTCAGCCTCCCAGAGGAGAGATCCTATTGTTACCCCAATTTTACAGATTAGAAAACTGAAAAACAAAGAGGCTGGGACACTTACATATCCTGGGACATGCAAGCCAGGTAAAGCTGTAATTTCTGCTTCTTAATCTATACTGGCTGAAGGGTTCACAGCAATCCAGTTACGAACTTTTTAAAAAAGGAAGAAAAAGAAAAAAAGAATGTTGTCTGGATTATGTTAGCCTACCTTCCTGGAGAGATTTGAAAAGGGCTGATAACCACTAGCAGTTATTTAATGGGGGGAGGGAGGCTCTCTCAAGGCAGCTTGTGAGGACACCTCAAGTTTCTGAAGAGCTGCTGTTTGAGACCCTCGCTGGGTGAGAGGGGCCGCAGACCCTGACCTGAGGGGCCAGCTGCAGTCCGCCACAGCCGTGCACCGAGGCCCCGCTCCCTGACTATTCTGTGTCAGTCGGGGCTCTCCAGAGAAACAGAACCAAAAGAGGACATGGGGGCATGGAGAGGGAGAGAGAAGAGAGGGCGTCCACTGTGGGGACTGGCTGAGCAGTCACACAATCCGCCCTCCCAGCTGTAGGAGCTGGGGACCCAGGGGAACTGATGGTGGGACTGTCAGTCTGAAGTGGAAGGCTTTAGAAACTGGGGCCACTGGTTCAAGTTCCAAAGCCTGAAGGGTGGAGAACCTGAGCAGGAGAAGAGGGGTGCCCAGTTTCAGAAAAGAGGGCCGATTCACTTTCCACCTGCCCTTGTTTTCTATCCAACCCTCAACTAATTGGATGGGACCTGGTCACACTGGGTGAGGGCAGATCTTCCTCCCTCAGCCATTGATTCAAATGCCAGACTGCCAGACTCTTACACAAGTAGCCTCACAGCCACACCCAGAAAGAAGGCTTCACCGGCTTTCTGGGCATGCATTACCCAGCCTGGTCGACAACTAAAATGAAACCATCACAACTCCCAAAGCTTAGCAGGAAATGCTCTTTCCAACTGCAGAGGAGGGACCACGTGCATCCAACATCTGTGAGCCTTCCTCTGAAAGAGGGTCCAGAACCTTTTATTCTTCTCACATGGACAAAGAGCGCTCCCCGTACTGTGGGGGCTCCTTGTGTGGGTTTCAGCCGTGAGTAAACGCGCGTTGAAAGCAGGGAGGGCCTCCAGGTCTTTCCATCCCACATCTTTCTCCATCCCACCCGTCTTCCAGGACAGTCAGCAACTAAACAGCCTGGCGATTTTAGCTGGAATGGGTGTTCTCTGCAAAGAAGTGCTCTGAGGCCTGAGGGGAGCCCTGTAGAATTGCTGGAATCTGCACTCCTGCTGGGAGCCTTCTCAGTGTCCAACGCTGCCTGTGCCCTAAATCACAACCCCCTCATTTTGAAGAGCTTCAGGGACAACAGTGGGGCCTCTCTGTCCGCTTCCTCTCTGCAACCCCCTCATTATGAAGAGCTTCAGGGAGAGCAGTGGGGCCTCTGTCCGCTTCCTCTCTGCCAGGTTGCATGGCTTTATTCCAGATTATTTCTTGAGTAACAATGCTTTTAAGGTTTACTTCTAGAGAACGTTTTTAATTAAACTGATTTAGGTTAGAACTCCTTTCAAGTTTATATTTTAACGAGCACGATGAGCAAATGCTGTGTTAATGCAGCACTGACCTTCCCGCAGTGACACGTAGAGAATGCAGGAGGACCCGTGTAATCTGGTCCAACACTTGGCCCACAGCGCTCCAAGGTCTGGAGAGAGTCAGCAATCCTGTTTCCCAAAGCCAAAACATAAGTAAATTAAAATTATTCACTACATTCAGGAAATTTTAACTGATCACGTTTTCCTGGAGGTAGTATTTTCAAGAAGAGAACTATAAATAAAAATGTATGTATTTTAACAAAATTAATCTACCTGACACCTTTCTAATTCAGGGGCAAAGAAGGGCATGTGCCCGAGGGGAAGCCACTGCGCATTTCTACAGGACGAGTGGGGAAAGTGTGGCTCTTCTACAAAGTGAGATTTTTTACTCAGTTTTGAGTATGGCTCAAGGGTTACACTACACAACATTTAAAATAACATTTTATTATAATAAAAGAAATACATGTTTATTGTATTAAAAATTTAGAAATTCAGAAAAGTATTCCATCAAATCACCTTGATCCTACCTCACAAAGGTAACCAATAAATTATTATTAAGACTTGAAAATAGTGGCATAATTAGTGACAGAGCTAGTTCAGCAAGTAGGAGAGAAATATTCGGGGGGCGGCACCAGTGGCTCAAGGAGTAGGGTGCTGGCACCGTATACCAGGGGTGGTGGGTTCAAGCCTGGCCTTGGCCAAAACTGCAAAAAAAAAAAAAAAAAGAAAGGAAGAAAAGAAATATTTGGGCCAGGCAGAGTGACTCATGCCTGTAATCTTAGCACTCTGGAAGGCCAAGTTGAATGAATTGCTTGAGCTGAGGAGTTCAAGACCAGCCTGAGCAAGAGTGAAACCCCATCTCTACTAAAAATAGAAAAACTGGCAGTGTATTTTGGCAGGCCCCTATAATCCCAGCTACTTGGGAGACTGAGGCAGGAGAATCACTTGAGCTCCAGAGTTTGAAGTTGCTGTGAGCTATGACATCATAGCACTCTACCCAGGGCAACACAGTGAGACTTTGTCTCAAAAAAAAAAAAAAAAGAAGAAGAACTATTGGAAGAAGTTACACTCAACACTTTAAAATAATAATAATAAATATATATTTATATACATACATTTTAATTCTGTGAGAATTAAAATTCTGTAGGTATTATTCCCATTCCATACCTGAAGAATTACTTCTGAATGAATTTTTGCTGAATCAATTGTCTTATTTGTTTGTTTATTTATTTTATTTATTTTTTTGAAACAGAGTCTCACTTTGTCACCCTGGGTAGATGCCATGGCGTCATCAAAGCTTACAGTAATGTCAAACTCCTAAACTCAAGAGAGTTTCCTGGCTCACTTTTTTCGATTTTTAGTAGAGACAGGGTCTCACTCTTGCTCAGGCTTGTCTTGAACTCCTGAGCTCAAGCAATCTACCCATCTCGGCCTCCCAGAGTGCTAGGATTACAGGTGTGAGCCACTGTGCCTGGCCAATTTTCCTATTTATAATTACACTGCATAAAGATCAGAACAGTGACAGCAATAATGATCAACACTTAATAACCCCCTACAATTTGTCAAGTACTCCTTTAACTCAAAAACCAGGCAAAAACTCCCATGAATACCAAATGTTTTGTTACTAAAAAATATAATCATTAAATCAAAATAAATTCATAGAATATTGTATACTAAGATGCTAGAAAAAAATCCAATGACTTCACCATGAGCACTCTTTGGAATGGCAAAGAGTGTAAAAATGAAGCCTGCACCTGACTTCAGCACTGGTTTGCAGCGGTTACCTGGGCAGGATGGTGCAGGAGGATGGGCATTTAGAAGCCGTGGATGGAGGGGACCCACAGTAGTGATGGATTATAATCCTGAGAATAAAGTAAATATCTCTGGGTCCACACTGATGAAGATGAGAACTTGAAGAAATAAATAAATAAATGGGGAAGAAATAACAGCTCTTAACACACGAATTCCAATAAATAAAGGTGGAAGAAATGAGGAGAAAAGAAAATCACATTAGACAAATACACCGAAGTAATTGTTGTAGGCAAGACCCTTGGATAGATGCTGATATTGTTGGGGAAAAGTTTGAGGAGAAGCCAGACATTGTATCATCTCAATAGAGCTCTATCTTTAGCAATTACACCTCACGGTGGAGAAACCCAATAGACACGAGACCGAGTGATGGAGGTTACCATCAGCAAGAGGACCCACAGAGGGCAGGAAGTCCTGCCAGGACACTCTGCAGGAGGGCGGGCTGGCCTTGCACGTGCTGTGTCCCTGCTGAGGATGCACACCCTTGGTCAAGTTGCCAGAAGATACCAGACCAACCCGGAAACAATTAACTGATATTTTTCAAAAGTATGTTTGGGGCTGGACAGTGGCTCACCCCTGTAATCCTAGCCCTTTGAGAGGTCATGGCAGGAGAATCACTTGTACCTAGGAGTTGCAGTGAACTAGAGAGATGCCAGGGCCCCCGAGAAAGAGTGAGATTGGTTTAAAAAAAAAAGAAGGGTATTTGGGCCATGAAAGACAAGGAAAAGACTGAGGGGCAGTCCCTGGTCTGAGAAGACTAAGGAGCCACAGCAACTAAATGCAGGTGGGTTCTGGAATGGGATTCTGGAAGAGAAAAAGACACCAGTGGGAAAACTGTCAAAACTTAAATTAGATCTGTAGTTTCTGTAGTTGCATCGTACCGATGTTGATTTCCAGCTGTGACCATCTTGCCCTAGTTATGGACAACACGAACACAGGGAGCTGGCCCTGGGGAGAGTGGGCGTGGACACGCAGGAACTCACCGTACTGTGTGTACAAGTTTTCTGTGAGCCTAATGTTATTTCAAAATAAAATGTGTATAAAGGAAAGAAGCAATGGCGACAGGGTCCCCTAGAGCCCCAAATTCCACACTCCCAGGCAGCAGTTCCCCAGGGGCTGCTTCCTCCAAGGACACTGCAGCACCCCTGGCAGAACCTGTTTGGGGTCTACTTATTTATTTTGTTCTTTGCAAAGTAGGAAGATGCTGGTTATAATGACACAAGAACTGGCTCCTGCTCACCAGGAGCTGGCGTATGGCAAGCAGAAAGTTAAATTAAAGGATCTTCAAAGATGTGCAGGCCAGCAGACCGAAACATGTTAGTCATTTGAGACGTGTGACGTCCCAATGTTCTCAAGCTCACACTCAGGCTGGGGGCAACTGCTCTTTTCTCTTCCCAAGTTCTGCACCAATAAGGCAGCCAGAGATCAACATTGTCAGTTTTGTTAGTGTCATAGCTGATTGGAGAAAAGTGGTTCCCCTGCTTTCTAATGGATTTTCCCTTCATATCTTACCCCACCTCTACCCAGTCGCCTGTCTCAGCAGCCACAGTCTCTGAAAATGGCGGAAGGACACAAGACTGAGTCTGGTCGGTCTCGTGTACTTCTTTACTTCCAGTTCTCCTCCCTAGATGCCCGTCAGGAGAGTCCCCATCTCCTCTTATGCGTGTTGGAGTGAAGGAAGAAAGAAGTTCCTCATTCCATGGGTGAAGGGGTTCAGGATGTGCCACCCCAAAATATGCCACTTTGACATAAGGATCAATTTGCACTGAAGGCAGCTGAGAAAAAGCAAGTACAAGGAAAGCTCTTGATTCTCCTCCTACTTGTCTAAAAGTGGGACATAAATTGGCATGTCCTCTCTACCATGCAAGACAGGAGCTGGTCACCAGGGACAATGCAAGGCCTGGGAGCCGATGTGTGAATGGGCAGCCAGGGTCTGATGGGGACAGAGACTCAGCTCTGTAAGATGAAAAGTTCTGGAGGTGGGTGCTGGCCATGGTTGCACAACAACATGAATGTATTTAAAGTCCCACTGAGCTGCATGCTTGCAAATGGCTAAGACGGTGGATTTTATGTGACGTGCATTTTTATTACAATTTAAAATATTTAACTAAAAATTAAAGGAAAAAAACCACGAGTTAGTATCATGGCCACAAATCCATTATGGCTTTGCCATATCAGTACTATTTAGAAGCTAAACCAAACAGCATCACTAAATCTAAGTTTACGTTCACTTTGGTGAGGGGTAGAAGAAAATAGTCTCAGAAGCCTTGTTTTGGTTATTTCCACTCCAAGGATTAGCATACGGATAACCAGAACATTTTCGAACAAACCCTCTTACTTACTCCAGGAGTAAATGAGAGGACAGTGTAGGTTTCCCAACCACGAACAATGAAGCTAATTCAAGGATCTCGGCAGAGACGAAGTGAGTGGAGACAGAAGTGGAAACACCGTGAGAAACAATTCATGACAGTGTTTTGTTCAGAGTCAAAAGTAATATCAGTTGAACAAGATGAGTACGCAGATGTGGCCCGAAGTCGTAGTGGTTAGCGTGAGAAGCACCCTGTCTGTTCCCCGCCGCAGGTGGCTACGTTTTCTACTCAAGATCTCATCTTTACTCCTTCGATATGAAGTGACTCGGCAACGGCTCCAGATGGAACCTGAACCCGTGACCTCTCCGCGCAGACATGCACGACACCCATCGCACCATCTGGGGCTCATAAAACCACGCACTCTGTCTTTTCTTGCTCTCAGGCTGTTCAAAAGCTGAAGGGCAATATCTGGGACTGCTCTGCTTTTTTCGTCGACTTTAATTCAGAACACATTTCCACAAAGAGAGGCAGAACAAAGCACAATGGCACTAAAGTTCAATTTACATTCTCAGTCAGTGAAACAAAATGGAAATAAAAAACAGTTGTGGGAGAGTCATTTAGAACTATGGCTCCAAAAGGCCTTTCCTATAATGTCATGGACTAAAAGACATTTTTAAACCCACCAGCAAAAGCTGAAGTGACCAAAAAAGGAGAAGGGAAGGATTTTAATATATTTTCTTTTTTAAAAAAGATTTGAAGTGCTGACGACATTGTGTGATCTCTCTCCCCATTTGGCAGATACAAAGTTATTTCAGTCTTTCCGGATGTTAAATATTTTCCGTCTGCTAATGGTTTGTTTTGATGCTGCTGGTCTGTCCTGGGAAACTCGGCACGTGAGGCACAACTCCCTTCACAGCTCAGCAAGGTGCTCCCAGAGGACCACAGAGCTTGTCTGCCAGCTCAGTTCCATAATTTCAGGTACAAATTAGCCAGAGTAAGTTACGTCTGGCTTGTTCTGCTCACCGCTGTACCAACTGCTAGCAGATGGCTGCAAATCCAGCCACCATGTCCGCGACATGGTTAAGAAACAGTGTACATGTATTCAGCCCTAATATAGAGCTAATTTATAGCTTTCATATGAAGGCTAAAACCCAACTGTAGCACAAGAATACAGGGAAAAGGGAAAGGGAGGG